>JBCJKH010061200.1:0-12674 GCA_039877255.1 Loriculus beryllinus
TTGGGTTTTTGAGCTTATTTCTAGCTAGTATCTTTGGCCTAAAGGTTACTACTGTACCTCACATCTTTTTTCACGTCCAAAGGACAATTCCAAGCAATCTGTTGCTTGAGTTACTTTTACTGAAGGTGGCTATCAGGCAAAAATGAATCCTTATTTCTATATTGCAAGAGTCCAGTAAATCAAGTCTCAATGTTAAAAAAACCCCAAACTTAAACCCCAAAACTATAAATCATTAATATACACAAAGTTCATCTGTCCAAATATAGATGTAAATATTGTAGATGCTGTCACTGAGTTAGCAATCTAAATTCCCTTTACAGCTGATGGAGGCACAGACACTTCTGGAACACAATTGATCTTGACATAAAGTAGACATCTGAAATTGGAGTCACATAAACCATAATCTAAAAGAGGTCATTTATTTTTCAGCATCTATAAAGGGAGTCTAAAGGGAGTCTAGTCCAGCCATAAGCATTTACAATTGTGGAAGATGAATTCCACCCATGTTATCTCCTAAACAGCAGAAACAGGAATGCTGCACCTAGGGATACAGAACAATAATACCATAAGAAGGACATGTAAGTGATGGTGCAGATGCAAGGAACAGAGATGTATGTGGGGATTTCCATCTTCTTTCTAAGGCTAAAGGAAAATACCGTCACAAATATGTCTACAGTACCTGCTATACTATATTGTACACATTGTGCACCTGCAGTGCCACAGCATACGCTGCTTGCAGTAACACAACTACAAGGAGCTTTTTTGCTCTGGTAGCAGGGAACTGTGTGTGGGATAACTCACTCTACTGTGCAGGGAGCTCTGGGCTTAAAGGAGTTGGAATATTTCTCCAGTTCAAGCCATCTGAAGAAAACCAGCTGAAATATTTCTAAATTTCACCACAACATGCAGCACTTTCATACCCAAAGGTACCTGTATAAAGAAATATATAGCACAGTGGTCTCAAAAAGTCATGTCCAATTCTCTGTAACACAGCAACCAAGTGTACCAGCTCATTTTCCAGTTAGATTGTAAATTACCTCTAGCCCTTTTAAACAGGGTGAGGGTCAAAAGACAATAACAAGTAGGAAAACAAGATGACATGGAACAGGAAATAATATTCTGGAGAAAATGAACCACCTTGTACATTTAGTGTAACTTACTGGACTTGCAATGAGCTCTTAAACATGAGAAAAACTCAAGTAGGGAGAGGTACTGCATGTCATAGAGCACACCTAAGTACATATCAGACCTCAGGAGACTCTTTTCTACAGTCATTTTGGAGGTCCATAATCAGTCATTTAATATTGTACTCTGCTAAATGCTGTTGTAACTGTTTTTCCTTCCCTGAGCCATCCAGTCATCCTTAAGTGTTCCTGCCAAATACCTGCTTGTGTTAAAATAACTGCTGAGAATATAGACACAGTATTGTAAATATTTCACTGAAGTTTTGTTGTGCATCGCACAAACATTAGCAGAATTAAGTTGAGAACCCTGTGTATAGTTATGCAGCTGAATTCCTCTCATCTTTGTCATTCACTCATACCATTGAGATCTTGCTTTTTTGAGTAGTGTCATTGGAATGAAGGGAAAGACCTTATTGTCACAACATGCTGACACACTGTCCCTGTGTGGTGCATTACTGTCCTTGTGTGGTTAAGCAATGTGTATTTCAGAAATCCCTGCATACAGTCTCCCTTCCTATTCAATAAACCATCACACTTTCCAGTAACACATTCTCAATGGATAACAGGGTATGCCTGTGTGTTGTGAATACAAGTGTGAAAAACACTTGCCAATGAAGTCTGGAGGCAAAACGATCAGCATGCACAGCCACTGAACATGCAGATTCTCACATCCATATGGTCCATCATGAGAGGTAAGCTATCCTCCTTTTTTGACTTGCATTTCATCCTGTACTTGGCCAAATGAAGAATAACTTGGACCTAGGAGAGCTACAGAAATGTGAATCCTAGCTGGAATGTTTTTTCATACTTCTCTCACACACCATTCAACAGTTTTTTGACAGATACTGGCCTCCATTCACAAACAGGGCTGTGGCAATTGTTATCAGCATAACAGAGAGAGTAGCACTGCACTTCTGTCTGGCCACAATTGCTATATAAATTGTATGAGAGAGGCAATGGATGTTGCCGCTTAAATGCTGGTTCAGTGTGACTCACCAGTGGCAATTTGCTACTTTAATTTATCCCACTGAAGCTCACCTGCCAAAAGGCTGCCCACTCTGTCTGTTCTCCAGCTCCAGTGTAACTGTTCCCCCATTCAGCTGCAGCAGGACTGTTTTCTACTTTTATTTCCCTCCACTTCATAATGTGAGGAGACCATGGCACTTAATTTAGCAGTCCTCTGGAGTAAACAGATTAAGAACTACATTCCTCTTTCTGAAAAACAGTAAAATTCCATGTTTAAGCAGTGATCCTTAAGGATTAACAAAAATATTTTTTCATATGTTTCCCTGGAGGGAGTAAATCCCTTTTCTCATTAATATTTGCATACTCTCTACACAAAATTAACCTGATAGGCAAAGGTGAGAGAGTCTAAGTATTTGTTTCTGCCAGCTGATAGGTAGGTAGCAACATATGAAGCAATCATATGCTTGTTGGCTGAGTCAACAGAGAAACCGCGGGCTCCTATTCTTCTGCTTTAGGTTTTTCAAGTCAAACTTGAGCCACATAATTAGAGCCATATGGAGAATTTTCACTGTTATTCATCAGTTCATACTCTGTTAATGGCTAAGTAAATCTAAATCCAATGCTTCTAGTAATATAAAAATTAATTTGAAAAGAATATGCTCAAAGGCATTGTGGTTACTTTCCATATAAACCCTACAAAAATTATAAGTACTTCAGCACTTAGGAACACTTTGCGAAACAACACACGTGCATTTGAATGAGAATGTACCAGGAAGTCAAATGTAACCATGTTGAGTACTTCTCCATTCTATTTGATAATTTCAGATTTGCTAGTCCTTAACGTAATTTCATTGTTCTGTTAAATTTTGGACCAAATTTTCTGATGAAGGTGAGTTTTCTCCCTATTGTAACATCCTTATTCTGAAACTAGGGTTTTCTTTAAATAATGCATTGATTAAAAAATTATTCTACTCCTATCCTTAATCCCACAGAACATTTAAATGTTTGAAGTATTTTGCATATTAATAAGTATTAAAGTGTTTTATTTAATCCTACATACATTATTATATATTTAGTCATACACTTTATAATCGTGTTGATATAAACAAAAAAGAACAATATATGCAACAAAGATGCATATTACACCTATTAGCATATAACAGCTAACGATGTAGCAATATTACATGTATTGCTTGTTGGTAAGTCTCAGCAGGTTTTTGTTCATTTTAAACATTTGTGTTTTTCATAGCACTAACACTTATAAAAAAGGCAGGTGCTTCGGTATTTCCACTCAATCCCACTGTCCATGCCATCGACAAATATGTCAAACAAGACCAGTCCCAACACCGATCCCTGAGGGACACCACTCATCACTGGCCTCCAGCCGGACATTGAGCCATTGACCACAACTCTTTGCATGCAGCCATCCAGCCAGTTCTGTATCCACCGAATGGTCCACCTATCAAATTGATGTCTCTCCAATTTTGAGACAAGGATGTCATGTGGGACAGTGTCGAACACTTTGCACAAGTCCAGGTAGATGACATCAACTACTCTACCCCTTGATTTGCCCACAGCCTGGAGTAAAGACAAGATAACTCATTGTTGCTTCTCTGATCTGCTTGTCAGTATCTAAAAGTTCAGTGTGTACCCAGTTTGGTATTAGAAAACTCCAGTTAGAAGATCCCTAAGTTCCCTTCTGAGACCTATTGGATGTAGGAGGCATGGCCTGCAAAGCCCTTTGGAATGGCCAATGCAAGCAGCAGGAAAGGCACCTTATCTGTTGCTGTTGGTATGTCCTGCCTATTGCGCATGTAAGGGAGGGACCAAGCATGAGCTCTGGTAAAGTCTGTAACACTCAGAACCTGTTTTTGAGACCCCCCAGCCTGTTCAGCCAAGTGTGGTTCTTGCCTGAAATGCTGACGTGAACACAGACAAGGCCTTTTCTCACAACTGTCTGGACATGGTGCAGACAGCTCTTTTTGAGATCCCATCGGTGTTGGGAGCTTGGGCACATCTACAGATCCTGCTCTCCAACATATTTCACACAGAAATACTCACTTTTTGAGAGTCAGGCCTTTTTCTTGTCTTGTGAAAAGCTCAGAAGGAAGCAAAATCTCTGTAAGTTACACTTTCCTCCTCTCGAACCACCCACATCCTTCTAGTGTCACATGAAATAGGTTTGATCCTTCCTTTTGTGCCTCTCAGTGTCCTTTTGCATTCCTGTTGTCACTGTACAGTGAAGAACAATTCCTTCAAAAAGTGATCAGTGGCAAAAATCTGGTCAGCAGAGGCAGCTTTAGGCAGAAGTGCCCCATCATAGAGCAATCCTTTACATGTTTGTCCTTCTTTACATGCTACTTTATTACAGTTCGAGAAAGAAAGAAAAAGAAAAGTACATGGATGAAGTGGACTTCAGGAGTATCACTGTGTAATGAAGTGGTTGATCTGGAAAAGGAGCTTTATTTAAAATGCAGCTGCAGGGGATGGTAAATTTCCATGCTATCAAAAGAGTGTGCTGGATTCTTTTGTTTTGTTAAAGTGTCTGGGAATGGATCACAGTTGTACTGAGCTCACTGAAGAGGTGAGCTTTCTTTGAATTAGGCTGGTAGTACCCTTCCCTTGCACTAGATCCCACTGAGAATGGTGTAATCATTTTCCCTGCCTGCCAGTTTGGCCATCCAGCCTGTCATCCAAGCTACACTTTGTGCTTTGCAGTGTTACCATGAAAATGTGCCCATCAAAGCAGGTTTCTTCAAATACTTGAATGAAAAGCAGCCATAATCACAGCAGGTATTTTATGACTGACAGCTCAAATTAAAAATGAATAAAAATACATTTTTAGTAATGCACACAACATCTGTGAAATCTTATGCCAAGTTTTTATACTTGTTATACAAAGCAGTCAAACAAGGTCTGTCCTGTTCCTCCTCCAGCTGTTGGGTGGGAAAGCAAACTGCTGCTCCCTTTCCAAGTCTCTTTTAACTATCACTGATTTGAAGAATTATGGAAAAAACCCTACCATCTATGGTTAATAGGGTTTCACAGAGTCTGGTTAAGATATTTCAGGAAATATTTCTATTAAATAAAATGCATTTTGAAACTTGGACGGACTCTTGCTGGTGCAGAGTCCTGCCCAGTCAGTAGGAAAAGAGCTGCTCTGCTGTGGGGAGGAAGGGAGCAATGCTCCCATGGAGAATGGAGACAAATCCCCTTTGTGTGCATGTGAGGCTGACAAGCAGGTGACACATGGTATATATCTGCTTGCTAGGGTACTAAGCTGCATGGTGGTTTTCAGTCAATTTTTCTTGAAGCACACAAGTAGAGAGTTTGGATCTTTTACAGAGTGACTTGAAGGTTGCTGTGTGGTCAGTGCCTGCATTTGAGAGAGACTGCCTGTCCCTGGTGTGCACCCTTCCTTCTGAGCAGAGTCAGATTTTTGCTATAGCTTTAGGATTTCTCTCACCACTCAGCTTTCAGGGACCTCATAACAATGATGGTCAATACAGTCCAATTCCATGTCACTGAGTGTTAAGAATTAATGCAATTGTGCTTGGATGGCATTACACCTTATGGCTTCTTTTTTACTCGTTTGTGGTTTGAAACATAATCTTTCAGCCCTAGTCATTCCACACACTATCATCCCTCTGAATGTGTCCAAAACATCTTTAGCACTTGCAGGTGATTTGTTATTTCTTTATTATACAGTGTGTGAAATCATTGTCTGCGCTTCCTAGAGCATGCATAACATTCACTAGGGTTTCTTTAAGCTTATTTTTAGCATTTCCAAATAATTCACAGATTTGGATTAAATTTCGCTCTGTGTAGCAATTTAAAGCAGTTGCTGTATGCTAAACGTCTGTCGCTGAAAACCATGACCTACAAAAACAGTGCTATAATATCCTAAGCAATGAATTATTCAGATGCTCACACATACTGTATATGTAAGAGTGGCTTCGGAAATCCAGACTGAGCTTTTGATCCCATCGTTCCTCCCCTTCTGGCACTTGGCCTGTGCTATGGTAGGGGAAAAGGCTACTGGAAGCCAGATAAAATCATGTGAAGTAAACCACAGAAGATTCAGAAAAGGCAGTAAAGGTAAAATGGTTACCATAACTGAATGATGCTCAAAGGTGTTGCATATGGAGTCTCTGCTTTCTGCCTCGGATTATAATGGACATGGGCAAGAAGTTTTTTCAGAAGGAATAGAAGAATAGCAACTGGAAAAGAGGTTGATGCTGCAGCATTTATGTGTCTAAGTTTCCAGCCACTGGTGGAATGAGTACATAAAACAGGGTGAAACTTTATGCCTGAGGACCAGTTCTTTACTGGTGAAATATTAATATATGTTACAAAACTAGAAGAGTTATAAGTATACATCTCAGACTAAGCTGCTACGATTTTGAGGGAGAATGGTTCAGTTCGAGGACTGTGTTGGCTTTATGTGAGGAAAAGATCAACATTTCATAACACATTTGTTCCTGAAATGCTGGTTTATGTGATTCATAATGGAGATGAGAGATTTTTACTTTAGCTTGTTTCACTAATTTAGAAGAATAGCCCTGATGAGAAAGAGGAGCTAAGGTTGGCAAGGTGTTTAAAACAAGACACCTCGATGAACCCCACCATTAAGAAACACGGAGTATCCATGGGAATCCCATCCCACCCTTGGTGATGTGTTTGTACCTGGTGGGGACACCAGTCCTGGGCAGCCTCAGCTCCTAATGCATCATTCCAGATACTCCTAACTCTTCCTGGAGCCCAGAAAATGCTGGGTTCATTAGTGGTCTTCATCACCAGCCAGTGGCAAAGCAGGGATTTCCGAAACATTAATGCCTGTAGCAATTACTACTGCAGATGTCTACATTATCCTAGAGATACTGAATTGGTACAGCAATTTATACAGACTGTGGGAACCATGAGCTTAGCTGTTGTGAAATGGGTTCACCTATGAATTTCTGACTTGGTACGCTGGTGATCAGTCTGCTGATGGAGCCTGTGCAAAGAGCTGAGAATGGAAGGGAAGCAGATGCCTTTCTAGTAAAATATTTCTTTAAATAGACCATTACTATTACAGGTACTATTCGTTTTGGTCTTGTAGGCCTTTTAAATGTTACCCGATTTTTCTTTTTCTTTTGAAAACAGAGCCTATTGCTTGTATTGATTTGCATTTTATAATTGACAATACCACATGAGAGCAAACAAGTTGTCCTCAAAAGCTGCAGGTAAAGCAAGTGATGCTGTTTTAGCTAATTTATTCATCAAATAGCTCTTTGCAAATTTACTGCAAGCTAGATGAGAATTTCTTGTTCTTTCAGCCATTCAAAACAGGTCTTTGCTGTCCTGCTTTGTCAGCAGTGAAATATTGTGCATGTCTATTTTGAGATGCTTGCTTATTTATTTTTTTAGCAATAAAGATGCATTACAAAAATACCCCGTGCATCTAGTGCAAAATCTTGGGAACAAAGGAAGAGCACTGAACAGGTTGTTCAGAGAAGCTGTGGCTGCACCGTCCCTGGAAGTGTCAGGTTGGACGGGGCTTTGAGCAACCTTGTCTAGTGGAAGGTGTCCCTGCCTATGGCAGGGGAGTTGGAACTGGATGAGCTTTATGTTCCCTTCCAACCCAAACCAGTCTAAGAGTCTATGAACATAGCTCTAAACGGGAGAAGGCAGCAGTGCTGGTCAACCAAATGAAGTCTTACTTTCCTCCCAACAGGGTGATATAGGTATCTGACAGTGAGAACCACTTGTCAAACCCTGTTGCACTCTTTTTCTCTTGTTAGAAAATAAACACTACTGCTGTCACGAGTTTTTGCCAATAGTATAGGCCTCCTGACTGGTGCTGTGACCAGCAGTTAGTCATGAACCTGGCAGTCCTTTCTATACTGTGCTTGGGGATGGTAGAAAGCCAAAAGACATGAGAATGCAAGCTAGTGTTACTGGAACTATCTTTGGCATTAGACACTCCAATGACAGGATTAACATCACTGCAAGGAGTTTAACTGCCCAGTTCAGCCCCCCACTAAAGAAATTAGTACTAGGTCTTATTTTTATGATACTGATTATGTTTTCTGCACTGTTGCTGCTCTGAGCAGTGTACCACCAGTTTGATACTCTGAGAGTGGTCAAACACCAGCTGTCGATCTGCCACTGCTGATACTCCTTGGGGCAAGAGAGATAACACAGGCTAGGAGAGACTCAGCTTAAATATAATTATTTTCCCAGAGAGCTTTAGTCTTTGTTCTTGCTGGACTCCAACATATAATTCTATTGCCAAATTTTATTGTATTAACTATAGACTGCTAGACTAAAATAATGTGTACGTATATTATTGAATGCCCTTTTGTCAATGCAGACTTTGGTCACATCAGGACCTAGAGGCAGTCTCTGTGTTGCAACATGCGTTTTCCTACTATTTTACTTACCTTTGGGACAGCAGTGGGGAAAGCTGTGTAAAGAAACCATGCACCTTCAACCACAGCCTGCAGTGGCACTAATTTTGTATTTTTTTGCTTATTTTATCAAAGACAGAGACTGAAATAGTAAGTAAAAAAAGGTTAAAGCCCTACTAAAATACTTTCTTCTCAGCTTTTTTAGTGTCAGCAAAGACAGAATTCTACTATTCATAGAATCACAGAATGGTTTGGGTCGGAAGGGGCCTTAAAGACCATCTAGTTCCAAACTTCCTGCCTTGGTCAGGGACACTTTCCACTACACCAGGTTGCTGAAAGCCTGATTCAACTTGGAGGATTATTAATCTGAAATGATTTTAAAATGATCTAGCTCAGTAGTTAAAGTGTGATTTCCTGAGTTTTTTACGTCTTTGACATAAATAAATAGAAAATTCTATTGTTCCAGGCTTTTATCTAAATATGTTAGCATTTCTGAATGTGAGAAAGCTATTAGTTTGTGCCACTGGCATTTAATATATTTTAGTACTGACACTTGTAGAACAACGTTAAATAGTACTTTGTGTGGAAGTTATATATAGGTATTAAATGATTTCCTAAAGGCTGCTCCTCACATAACAGTATCTTCCAAACTCTCTGCAAATAGGGTGTAACTAATGGTCACAACAGCTTTTAAGTGCTGTTGCTGTTGTGGCTTTTGGCTCACATGCAGGAACCCCAACAGGTCCCTAGTAGCCCAAGCTGCCATCCCCAGCCCTGCTCACTCCTGGTAGGGCTGACAGGCTCAGAAAAGCCTGGGTGGGAGAAAAAAACAAGCATGTGTCACCAGTGTGACTACCAATTTTCTTGGGAAATGGTATTTTATTTTGTTCCCCTTTGGTCCTGAATGGAGTAACAGAAATAGATTTTTGTAACTGAGATGAAGGACATAATTTTACAGGGAAACATCCCTTGATGTGCTAGGACACATAGTTTTTCTTCTTTGCAAATCTGTAAAAGAGGAATGGGAGGGACTGGTGCATCTGATTATTGTGGCCATAATCTGATTTCTTAGGAATCTTTTAAAATATCAGTTTGGGGAGGTCTGTGCAGCATGTTCTTCTGTGAAAAGATAAACAGTTTGTGGGAAAGGCATGAGAAGCAGGTGGTGAAGCAAAATACAAGCCCACTCTTCTCTCCCATTCTTTTTCTCTCTCTCTCTCCTTTTCTGATAAACTAAACTGCTTGTAATAGTGTTACTTTTGAAAAGCTTGTTGACTGGTTGCATAGAATCCTTGAATGGTTTGTGTTGGAAGGGACCTTAAATATCATCCAGTTCCAAATCCCCTACCTTGGGCTGGGACTCCTTCTACTTGACCAGGTTGCTCAAAGCCCCGTCCAACCTGGCCTTGAACATTGCCAGGGATGGGGCAGCCACAGCTTCTTTGGTCAACCTGTGCCAGACCCTTACAGTGAAGAGCTTCTTCCTAATATCTAACCTAAATCTCCCCTCTGTCAGTTCAAAGCCATTCCCCCTTGTCCTGTCACTACCTGCCCTTGTTAAAAGTCCCTCTTTTTTGTTGTTGGAGAATTGGTTACTATGGGTCAATGGCATTTGCAGACCTTAGGTGAATGGTGAAGCAAGAGTTTCATTTGGCACATCACTGGGGAAATTGAGGACTGACACAAATCTAGACAATGACTGCTGTTCAGCGCTGAGTTTTAGTTCAAGAGCTGCACCTGTGGTGGTTTTGCTAAATACACATTTTGGCTGCTGCTTACAATACTTGCCTGCTGCTCCTTAGCCCAGATTTGTGGGCCGTTGCCAGAGCATGGTAAAATGAGATGCTATCCCGTTGTGGCAGCCACTGCCATAGGGTGCAGGCAGGTCACCCCACATGCACAATGCCTCTTGTCCTGGCGGCGAGCTCATCAAAGCACCCTGTCCCTTTCCTAGAGCACTGTGTGCTAATTGAACAGCTGAAGTCTTACAAAAGGGTTTGCAAGTGATATAAGCCAATTGTGTTTTGCATTTGTCCACTTGCAAAGTGGCTGAATCTCATCACTCAGCTAACTGCATGTTTTGATCTGAATTCTGGCGGCGCTTCCACTCGTATTGGACAAAGAACCATTGAAACATTAAAAAAATAGAAGCTATCAATCTGCATACCTTGGTGGCATCCATGGCAACAATTTTCCAGTTGCAATTAGGTAGACTGAGGAGACAATAAGAGTGTTTATCATGCTAAAGGAGATAAGTAAAGACTAATAGCCATCTTTTTAATAGTGCTTCCCACTTATGTCTTCCATTTTTGCTGGATTAATGTTAATTATTTAGATTTAGGAATATTTTATGTTGCAGACTGGCATTTTTTGTTCAGATACTCATCTTTTACATCTTTTGGCACCTGGTCAGTGTTATTTCCTAAGCAGAATTTCCTAAGATATATACCCAAACTCATTTTGTCTACTTGAGTGATAAAGCACGAGCCTGTTTCTCAAAAGTATAAGCTGCATGTGAAATATATGAAGTCAACAGCAGATATCAATATCAATGGTAATTTCTCTCAATCAGTTCAAAGAAGACTGTGTCTTACCCACTGAGCTGGACAGATGTGATTGTCTCAATTGCCATACCTCTGAATCCAGATAAAAACCCTGAAAAAGATCCAAGCAGTTTGGCAGTAGAGTTTGCTATGAGAGCCATGCCCGTATACCCTCCCCTGTGCATTAGTGCCCTTGCAACTGCCACACCATCACCTTCTTACCTGGTTCAGCCCTCCTCCTGGTCGGGGCTCCCACAGGGCAACTCCAGAATTAAGAAATGACAGTAGGGCAGAAAAATCAAGGGATCTTTGCTTCCATTAGCATCACAGACATTGCAGCACATGGAACATAATAATTATATATTTTTAAGTAGCATATTGCACAGTTTACAGCACCTTGAACCTTTCTGAATATCACCCTTTTTGAAATAACTCCTCTGCTAATGCCAGGATGTTCATTTCATTAAGTCTTCTTGCCATAAATATTGCAGAAACTATCTGATATTTTTTGGCAGTGAACTCTTTATAACAGATAACTAACACTGCAGCCCTTGCAAACTGTGGTGCCTGATTAAAAGGCTCAGTGTCATCAAAATGATGCAAGTGGATATTTTCAGGGTTGTTAAGTCCTACAGAGAACAATCAGAAAGTCGAATTATGATCCCTCAATTAGCTGCAGGGTTAACTTCTGATGAAAATGAGGCATCCAAAGTGCCCCAAACTGTGTTTGACAAAGCTTTCTATAATGAATTGCTCAGAGGCTTTTTGTACCAGCAGCATTCTTGGTTTGCTAAGCTGCAGAGATGGTACCTGTATGCTGGGGCTTTTAAATCAGAGAATACAGGTTCTGTTTTTGGCTTACACTATTTTATCACAAGGAGTGTAGAATATCATTGTTAAATACCAAATACTCTTTGCAGAGAATAACAATTGTAATTTCTCTCACACCTCTAGAGCTGGGTACAGATGGCAGGCAGAGCTGGGTGTGCTTATTTGCTGAAGTTTTATGCCATTCAAATACCAGTCCCAGAATATGCACATCACTCAAAGCTCAGGAAAAAAATGTTGTACTGTTCACACAGAGCAGAGAAGGGCAAGGAATAAATAGAGACAGCAAAAATAATCCAAGCAGAATGAGGGAGGGCATGGGTGAGAAGCAACATATGTGGCAAGGGAGATGCTGAAGGACACAGCAATGCTTGTATGAGTCCTTGTTTCCCCTAGTGATGAGCCAAGCACATCTTCAATATTTGCATCATGCTTGCACCCATTTTAAGCTATAGCATCGTACTTTAGGCCAGGCTGCTAACATGGGCATTGTACTTAGTACATCTCTACAAAATGTGCCAGGAGTAGTGTTATACTGTGAGCTGGTTTAGCTATATCTAACAAGGAAGTCTGAATGTATTCTGTGAAAATCTATAAAGAAGAGATTCAGAGCAGCCCTGCAAAGAAGGACTTGGGGGTGGTGGAGCCGGCTTCAGTGTGCGCTCACAGCCCAGAAAGCCAACAGTATCCTGGGCTGCATCAAAAGGAGCGTGACCAGCAGGTCCAAGGAGGTGATCCTGCCCCTCTACTCTGCTCTCGTG
>JBCJKH010061200.1:12774-27852 GCA_039877255.1 Loriculus beryllinus
TGGGTTGCCCAAGGAAGCTGTGAATGCTCCATCCCTGGTGGTGTTCAATGCCAGGTTGGACAGAGCCTTGGGTGGCACAGTTTAGTGTGAGGTGTTCCTGCCCATGGCAGGGAGTTGGAACTAGATGATCTTAAGGTCCTTTCCAACCCTAACTATTCTATGATTCTATGAAAATGACTCTGTGATCAGAACTGATGTCTCCTGGTGTACAGCACCTTTACTAACAGCAGCTCCAGCCTAACCCACTGGAGATTTATGAACTGCATGGGAAAAAAAATACTTCAGAAATTCCTGGAAACAGAAGAAATTATTATATCTGTTGAAATATCTGGGAATTTTGCTGCTGATTTACATCACATGAGGGTGTTGTCCATGATGCTCTACTGAGCACCTCTGAAAATTTTTTACATAGCCTGTTAAGTAGTTACTTATTTTTAATTGCATGGCTGCTGCTCATGCACAATACTTGCATTTTAAAACAAGCTTACCTTTAATAGCCCTGGAACTTGTTTAGTATTTACAGCAAGCTTTTGGGCCATGAAGAACATAAAGGGTCCAAAATAAATCTCACTTTACAGGTGGATGATGCATATCTTAATGCCTCCGTAATTGACTGTAACAGTATCAAATTATTAGAACAAGCCAAATCACTTGATCCTGGGAAAAACTACTCATAGGAGAGATCACCATCAAAAGTTGTTTAATCCTTTGCTTCACATAGACATAGATTTTCTCACTTATTCCACATTTCTGTTGCTGTAAATACCAGGAGGAAACAATGGAGATTTATTATTGAAGAACTTCGTACTCAGGCTTGGCTACCGTCCTTAGCAAAAGAGACCTATATCTATGTCTTTTATTTTTATCTATCTCATTTATAAAGGCCCTAAAATTTTATTCTTCTTATAAAATTTACTGTTAACTCTTCATAGATTTTCTTCCGTGTAATCTAAACAAAAGAAATGAAAAAGCCAAAGTAAAACACTGTCAGTATATCCAATTGTATAATAAACCATAAAAAAAATATTTGAATGTGACAGAAGCAAACCACAAATAGAAAATGAGGGAGGTGAAAACACTCTTGGCAAAGTTTAATGTGCTGTCCACCTAAAATGCAGTTGCTTTAAAAGAAGCAGCTAATTAGTAAAAGCAGTGCTTTAGTTTTATCCAAGTATTGCTGAACTTCATGTTTCCAAATCACAAAAAAACCCCATTAACTGTTCAAGTGAGTTACTTTGAAACAGGGATCATTCTCCCATCACTGTGAGCATCACACTTCTTGTGATGTCCAATTTAATTACCTGGTCTGATATCAACGTGGTCTTTTAAACATTGATTAAGATGTAGGGAAGTGGCTCTTCTAAAATAGCCTTCAGCAGCAGACTGCAGCGGACATTTTTGATATGAAAAGTAAGGACTTTTCTGGGGCAAATGCTGCTGATGTTTTTTTCAGACCTGGATAGCTCAGTGACAATTACTTGCTGGGTTTCAGTCATCTCAGAAGGCAACACATAAATGGAATTTATGGTGGAAATGAGTAATTTTTAAATGAGAATGGATTTTAGAATGGATTTTAAAGTTCTTCATAGACTTGTTTTCTAACAAAGTGTAACTGTTACAATTACATAAGGCAAAAAGTTGGTTGCATTTCAAGATTTCATAGTTCCTTTCCACTGCCTCTTAGACTCCTGATGCTTGAGGGGTATGCCTGCAGAGTTTTGGAGCTGGCCTGGGAATATGGAGTATGTCTGTTGGAGCAGACCATGGACCACCTGTAAAAACAAGTGACAGCAATAGAAAGATCCATCATGGCAGAACTTAGGAGGACCAGAGGTGAGATTTCCAAATCTTGACTTTCGGTAGATGGAAATGCAGGAATTCCCACGTGCTGGGGAATTTGGTGACAGGATGTCTGTCTTTATTTGTTGTGATTGTCTTGTCTGATTTGACTTGTAAAGAGCAATTTCCAGTCTGGAAATGACAGATGCTGGGAGAGCTGGGCTCAAACCCCTGAGTAGTATTTCTATGGAGTGCTACTGTATGAGAAGTGACTGCCAGAAGGTACCATAGGTTCCTCCACAGCCTGATGTTTGGGGCACTTTGCTGTGGTGAACAACTGTTTCCATCTCTCCAGAATGGGGCTTAAAAATGTGGGCTACAGAGTTTTAGTGGGTGCTCAGGCAACACAATGGGGACTTGGGTCCATGTTTCTCTGGTTCTGCCACCCTTGCTTGTTAGAGTAGCTCAGTGTATGCTGGTGAGTAAGGAGTTGGACGCTGGGTCCTGGCAGAAGAACTCAGCCCACCATCTTTTCTTAAAAATATTTTTCATGGGGAGATTTGTTTTCTCCTCTCCTCTTCCATATTTTTTTTCTTTGTCTTCCTCCAAGCTGTCAGGAGGATCCTCTGTGTGATATTCAAGAGAAGGTGGATGTATAGCATCCTGTCATTTTCCATATTACAACGGATGGGCTGGAGAATTTTTGCTCACACTGTTCTTAAACTTGTTGGTGATTCAGTCAGAACTGCAAATGTTTATAGGGATAAATGTAAAGATAATCCATTTACTGATGAATATCTCTCAGAAAGTGGTTAATGTACAGATTAGGAGCCTATCCTACAAAATGAAAGTACTCTCAGTCAAATCTGGGCTTTATTCGAAGATTATCTAAAGAATAAAACAGATTGTGCATAGCCCATGTTAAACAGTTCTCATCTGGAGCAGCTGAGTTGTCCGAAGAGTGCTGTTGTCGTTCATAGCATTCATTACTGTGCATAATTTGTTAGTGATAACCTGAATTGTGTCCTAATTTAAATGAGTATCAGCAATTCACATCTTCAAGGACAATTGTGATGTTGGGGATGGGGTTTTTGTCACTTTGCTAGTTTTTATGTAAAAGTGGTCAAAAGACACAGCAAGTCCATCAGCAGAGCATCTGGTGTGCCACAAGTCATGTCTTTCTTTGCTCTTGCTGCTTATTCAGCTTCGGTTATCACCCACTGTCTGGTACAAATATACCCTTAAAGCCATATTCCACACATTAGCCACACTGTCGGCCTTATGAGCAAGGATATTAACCAAACTAGCATCAGGTGCCAACTTTGTTAGCTGGGACTTAGATGCTGTGTAAATATGCAGGCGTGTGAGAACAAAGACAAAGAACGTGGGTTCACTGCATCCCTATGTGATAGCTGGGACATCAGGGCTGAGTGCACAGCCACTCTTCTCTAGCACTTTTATCAGAGTGAATCTTTAGGAGGAAATTAAATATTGTATTTGGAAAGCCCATTTATGGGAGAGCTTTAATGCTGCTTTTACATACAATGGCAGAAAAGCAAGAAAACCAGCAGTGGTGTGATCCTTTTGTCTCTGGCCCTTGCACACTGAGTTTAAATTCTTCACTGACTGGAACCTTCTGGAATGAGATCCAGAAAGTGCAATTTGACTGGAGTTTACACAGCTAAACTGAACAGCATGATCCAAGAAACCTGGCTGATGGTAGATGCCATAAGCAAGTTTCTTAGAAACATGTTGTTGGGCACCTTCAAGTTCTTCTATTGTACATACCCATACTAGTTTGAACATTTAGGCTCATACATTCACTGACAGTGCTCAACATTCTGAAAACTAATGGCCCTATGCTCTGGGTCCCTCGCAGTTCCCAAGGTGTGATGTGATTTTATCAACGCGTTCTTCTTCACATGATGGTGGTCATAATGGCCATTTGTCCATTGCCAGCCTAAAAGACATAGGGGTCAAAGCCACCAGTGCCCACTACGAGGTCAGGCCCTGGGCATGGAGTGGCCTACAGTCCCACTTCCCTTTGGCCGCCCTGGTCCCAAACAGCATTTCTGGAGAGCAGGTGGTGATGCTGGTTGCTCTCTGTTAGTCCTCAGAAGGGTGTTTCCCAAATGAAGGTCTTTGCTGGTGTCCCACTGTTCACTTTTTGTCTCCTTGGTTTTTATCTCTCACTTTTTGTCTCCTTGGTTTTTATCTCTCTCTATGGCAGGTTTGTATGTGCTCCCCTTATCCCACATTTCCTGTGGGTGTGTCCTATTGTAGCAGAATGAATTGCCACCAGATGTACAGCTTCTGCAGTGGCCAAGGACTTGCTTTGCCCAGGCAAAGATTTCAGTTCCTGTCAGATGTTGATGCCACCACACAAGAGAAAAATAAATGGTGTTCTGGCAGTTGCCTCTCCTTAGATGAGGATCAAGGTCTGGAGGCTGTTTCTGGCAGAAGAGGGGTTTGGAACTCTTCACATCCTGACTCTGGAGGAGGACAAAAGGAAATAACATCTTGGACAATATTCACTTCCTGATTAGCACTGGGAGATTAACTGCCAGTGAAGTACTCATAGCTGAGCACACACCATGGTGCTGTACTCACAAGTCAAGGATTTGAAGGACAGGCTCAGGCTGCTTCTGCTCCTCTGAGCAGCTGACGCACTCACCGAGCCCACCGAGAGCCACGCATGGGGATTTGAGCTTCATCAGAGCTCATTAGCTGTCTTTTCCTTCCTTGGTGCTGAAAAACCTGCCTGCCACAGGTGACTGCTTTCACAAGCACTGCCAGCAACCACCTTCGCAAGAATACTATCTTGCCTTTTCACGAACCCCAGTGAAAACAGGGCTAAAAATCCTGTGAACGTAACAAAAATGCCTTTAAATTGCATTAGCACTGAAAACCACTGAACAGACAGAAGGAACCTGGTCCTGGGCATGGGGAAGTTATGGGCAGTTCTGCTTGGAGCAGAGCTAGCTCAGCTCATGGGAATTGTAACAAATGGGGCCGGGATGGCTACACTGGGATTTCCTTTCATGCAGTTTCTTCCTTCCATCCCTCAGTCCAAGGAATGCTCTGTGCACACGTGCTGCAAGCACACTGCTGGGATTTCTGTGTGTTATGAAGCAGCAGCAGAGAAACCTGTCAGTGAGAGAGAAACCAAATGAAAAAAAATATCATCATTGCTCTTTTGCTCATTGTCTAAATTTGTGAGGGTAAGCTTATCTTCAGTCAGGAGAGGAAGGAGCTTTATGCATAACCACATCCCACTCAGAAACAGGAGAAATCCAGGCCTTTTAAACACAGAAAGAAATGTCTCCTTCTGCCAAGACTAACCTGCCTTGAAATTCAAACTGTTTGATAATAGCATTTTCTATGTTCTCATAGATAGCATTTAATGCATGCCTTCAGCCCCCTCCCAGGAGCCAGGGTGTGCCATGCCTGCAGTTCTGGGACAAAAAGAAACAAAGAAATGAAAAAAAAACCCCAACCAACAAGGGAAGTCTAATTCCTGCTGAAAGCGAAGCTGGCCATGACACATTTTTGGGTGGTGTTGGCTCACTGCTTCCTAATCTGCTGTCAGTCTCCCGGCTTTTCTTCTCCTGCCATCTCTCATTGCCTGCAGAAGTGCAGAATCCTGCTCAATAAAAATGTTTGGATTTGAAGAGCTGTATTGAAAATTAGAAACTTGAAAAATTGGCAGAATAAATATTTTAGGCCACTCTGTTGGCTGACTGATTCAATTAGTATTTGGCTGTGAAAATATCTTATTGTGAGCAGGCTATTTGTCTGGCATGAAATTATCTAAGTCCTTGCCCTGCTTTCACAATCATTTCTATTCAGAGCACCATTATCATTATGTTTTATTATTTGTGGGACTAATATTTTCCCATGTGCCTTTATACAGCCTGGTTCTTGCTTACATTGCCAGCTGACTTAATGGTGAAAACAAATGCTTCAGTTAATTTTAGGCATGTGCTTGTACTTTTTTAATCTTCCAGATTTGTAACAAAAAATTTAATGTAGTTACATGAATATACATTTATATGAGAGTACAATATATGCACAGTATATGTAAATATCATGATGTTTAATATATAATCTAGCTACATTAATAAAACAGTTTGGATTAAGTTCTCTCTTCAGATGGGAAAATTTAAAAGTCTTTGCAATCAATGGATGTAGAATTAAACAGCCTGCTAAATCTGACTCCCTGCCTGGATCATGTTCTCCTGCAGCTCTTGTAAACCGCAAGAAATGCTATGGGAAGCGGAGCTGATGGCAAACTGACCTCATGGCATCCTGACCCAGAGCCAGCACAGCAACCGAACTGGGCATAGCAGGCAGTGTGTGTGTCCCCATCCTGTGCCCAGTTCCTGTGATGGAGGAGTTCCCAATAGCCAAAGTGCCTAACTGGAAAGCCGTGCCTGAAGCCTTCCACCATAGGGACATCAGCCACAGTTCTGTGCTTAAGATATATGGGAAGAAGGTGAATGCTTGGTTTAGCTTCAGCAATTCATGCAGATGAAGTGGGTAAAACGATCTACTGAACACATTTTGACAAAGTTATGTAAGAATATCCACAATCTCAGAAAGTAACTCTATGGTATTGATCGGCTTATGACTGCTTATTTTCCATCTGTAGTCTTTTTCATTGCTGGCTTTTAGTGAGCTATTTGTTTTGGGTTTCATTTTGATTTCTTTTACACTTAATTGGAAAGCTTTGACTATATTGACGTCAGCACAAAAAAGCTATTACATTCAATTAGTTATTAAAAACATTGGGATTTAACACTGCCTTGTAGTTCCACCTGCCCATGTTTCTTGAGGACTGTCTCTGAGGGCTTTGGGCTATCAAATATGAATTACTAGTCTTGAAAGTCTGTACCAGTTCTTAATGAATTATTGAGCTCTTGGGAAAGCTGCACACCATTTTGAGAACCTGAAATCTAAGACAAAACTTAACAAAAGGGCCTGAAATGACTTACAAGCTTGGTATTCTGAATATTCTGACTTCTCATTGTAATAGCAGAGAACATAGCTTTGGATTATTGATTCCAGTCATTCTTTTTTCTTTCTTGCAACTCCTGTACTAAATTGAAAGAATAAAATCTGGAGAGCTGTCTTGGCATCTAGCAGAGATCTGAATGATGAAGAAACTGTTTGAATAATGTATTGCTGCTTCCCTGGCTGATGTCCCTAATATCAACTTCCCTACTCTCAAGCATTCTGGAGTGACTCTTTTTAAATATTATATTGCAAGACCAAGTATATTAGGGCACAGTACCCTGGTTGGGAGTCAGCAGGTCCTTTCAGCTGCCTCACTGACTCACTGCAGTATCTTGGCATGGCTGCTTGACCTCCTTCCTGCTTCCCCATCTGTGTAGCTGGGCAGTTAGCACTACCCAGTTACACTGCAAAGCAATTTGAGACCCTGAGATGGGAAGTGTTAGGTGACCAGTCTGTTTATTCTGCTATTCATTCTTCAAACCTGGCCAACACACAAGAACTTAGAGATCATCAAGAGTTTAAAGACACCATGTTTTATGGGAAATATTCTCCAGTGCGCATGTGAAGAACTTTCTAAAAAGAGGTCATGCTTCACCTTAAAAAGTGGGCAGCCTGTGGGTCTAACTTTATGAGTTCTTTATGCATGTACATAACTCCCCAGTAAACAGTGCAAAGTCAGTGTAACCTGCACTTAAATAACTTCATTGTGTCTCATATAACGGACCCTTGAAAGACAAACTGTGATTGTGATTCTTCATCCCCTCTGGCAACCTTACCCGCAAGACTAGTGGAACAAGTGCAGCTATACACCTAGTGTCAGTAATTTTTTTATTCATTAGTGCATCCGGATTTGGTCTGGGTCTCATTTAAAATGATGCTTAACTAAGTGACAGCCATTCTTCTGGTCAGCAGGTGTTTCAAATGCTTCTACCAGTGTGTTGCAACTTCAGTTACTATTGCCTGCAGTGATTCCTGCTTGTTTGGTACATGGCATTTCAGAAAGGATCAGATAATTTAACTGAAACTAAGCAAAACCCCATTTCACTGAGTGCAGGGTTGGGAGCTTTAGTCTGTGATGTTATTCAAAGACTTGAGGGTGAGAGCTGGGTTTTTTTTTCCCCTCGATTGCTTTTCTTTCTTACCAGTCTGGTACAGCAAGTCACTTTTGTCTTTGATACATCTGTTTTCAAAGATTATGTTTACATTTTGCCTTTGCACAGGCAAGAATACTTTAGTCCTAGCAGATATTTACTCCAAATTAGGTGCATGAATACCGTGCCATTTACAACATCTGATACTACATGTGCTAGAGTTAGCTGTGCATGGCTAATACCAAAGGGAATATGCCCTGAAAGAAAATTAATTAAGATGAAAGACACAAGCTGAGCTGGCCCACTGGATTTAGGGACACACAGAGATTTAACAGCCATTTGCATGCACACATCTTGAAGTTTGTGGTGTCAAGCAAAAATAATCTTCCAAGTTGTGAAAGCCTTGCATTTATGATAGTCCCACGGTTACAGCCTCCTACCTTCTTCATTGCACAGTCCGTTTCCCTTCCCTTTGGTACAGGAATGACCTCCTCATGCCAGTTACAGGAAGGGGCTCCATGGGAAACCAGTGCCAAGGCCTCTGTCAGAGCCTGCTGAGCCATCTCTGAAAAGCGTTAACATCTGGGCAGTGGGAAGGGATACACCATGGGAACAACCAGCTATTTCCAGACCATTGCCAGTTCTGCAGATAAGTTTTGATGAGGGATTTAGGCCAGCAGCCAGGAGCAATGGAGACAAGTAGTCAGAAAGGAATAAAGAGAGAAAGGCTGTTTGTCTTAATGAGTGCAATAAAATAATACAAATGCAATTATGCACTAAAATTATTGTCATTTTTAGTTTTGAAGGTAATGTACTAGGCAATAGTACTCATTTCAGCCTGTGTTTCTAGGCATCTTTTAACCTCTGACATAATAATTACATACTATTCTCATTCCTGCATCTCTTCATTTTTATGTGTACTGAAGTGTTGCATCAGAACAATGTCAAATCCTCAAATCCTGTACAGTCACGCTGGTCCTTAACTTTGTTTTGCTTTGCCATATGAAATCCAGAAATTGTGCATGAAATATTTTGTACCATCTTCCTCCACACCTCATATAATAGCACAATTATATTAATGTTATAAATTATGGTTTCTGTTTGATTTTGAAAAATGTCCTAGTTCCTGTGGTTCAATCTCAACTTCATTACTAGAAATACTGACAAACTCAGAAAAGTCTGCCTTATCAGCTCTTTGTTTTTCTTTTTGGCAAATCTTATTTGCCTTTCTCTGCCTTCTTGGTTTCCATCAGTTATTTCGGGAATCAGTTTGATATGGTTATGAACAAAAGGATCAAAATACACCAGTGCTGTTTCTGTGCATTAATACTTATTTTAGTATGATCCCCTGGCTTTAGGTAGCTATTTTCTATGTACTGTTACATCCTACTATTGTAAAGTTTTAAAGATTTGTTAAACTCACCAGAGTGAAGGGATTTCTGTTTGGGGTGGTCTAAAAGGATCAAAGTTTGACCAAACTTCTTCCCTGTGTGCTATACCCAAATGTTATTATTCAGATTTAAAGCTTTACCTTTTACCTTTTAACTTAAAGTTATATTTACATGACAATATAACACCAGAGGAAAGTCCTACTCTAACTGTAGTTTTAGGATTGTTGCAATGGTATAATCATTATCATCCTCATCAGCTGTCCTTTAGTAAAGCACCATCCTTCAATTTTTAATTGACTTGGGTCTTATTCTTAACAGTGGTTCATCTTGAATGCTGGGATATAGTCACTGTTTTTTTAAAGGTTAATACGAATCTATAATGAACAGTACAGATTAAACACTGGTGACAGTCTGTTTTCCCATCTTGTATAGATAAAATATTTACACTCTAACAGAGATCAATTTAGAAAGCAGGTGCAGCTTTGATGTTTACGCCTATTAATCAGCAACCTTAATTAACAAGTTGTTTGCTAATGATTAATCACCTGCACAAATACTATGTGGATTTGTCAATTCTGAAGTTACAGGCATCTTGGATGTTTTTTTTTCACCATGACAGAAGATGATGGTGATCATGTCCTTCTGAGTGCTCGAGCTGGGAACATACAGAAGCAGGACTGTGTATCTTCCAAATACGAAGTAGGAATGCCTGGTCGAAGTGAATGGTATCTTTTGCAGAAGCACAGATGTTACCTATCAGGTTTTGATAATTGCTATAATGTTTATAATATCATTCTCCCAGACTCAGTTTTACAGGGGGCAGGTTGGAATGGTCATTATCTACATCTATTAGTAGCTCCTCTGCATATAAATTAAGTTAGGTAGGTTGGTGTGTTTGTGTTTGGATGTGGCTTTTGAAGCAGGTTTTTAAAATCAGCACTCTTAAAGGTTTGTTTTGCTTCTGTATTTGTGGGGGTTTAGAGAATGAAGATGTCTAGGATAGAAAATTATGAGGTTAGGATGTGCACTGGATAACAGATGAGAAGTTAGAAGTCAGGGTGAAAAGGAGGCATTAAGAGTTGGAGGAAATACGTGTAAGTACTCAAGCTTCTGGGATGTGTCCAATTCATTCCATTATTAGGCACTGTTTCCCTGAATAATGTTGCTTTGTTTCTGAGTTTAATTCTGTCTATCAAGGTATGATAGTAGTTTGGATTGCTTAGTAAGAATGAGAATTGCAGTTTGAGGTAGGCTGTTATGGTTCTGACTAGTTTGGTATGAATCTGGTAACCTTTTTTGGCTCTGGGGGTTATTTTATCATTGACATTACAATGTTTTTGTTGTACAGCACTAAGCCTCTCATATAGAATGGGATTGTGTTGGTGACTTGAAAGCTGCTGAAGGTAGCAAAATCAAAATACATTTGCTGCAAAATGAATTTGGGTATGGTGGGGTTCTTTTGCTTTTTGTTTGGGGTTTTTGGGGTGTTGTTTTTTTGGCTTGTAATGATTTATTTCTGTAATGCAGTATCTTCCTTTCTGGTAACAAAGGCAGAGGTTGGAAATTGTTTCTGCTGCAGTGTGTCATTAAGCTTTAATTCACTGTTTTAAATTATGAAGTACTCTGTGGCTTCATTTGTTTGTATGAAGATTTTTGATGTTGATAAAGGTAGAAAAACCTGTGTCCTCCTTGATAGGCTTCATGGATGCTCTGTGTAAAGCTCATATGCAGTTCATAACCAGATAATTTTCAGCAGTCCGTTAGCTCCTTTTATTATTAGATTGTTAATATTGAAGCTGATCTTTTGAGTGCTGAGGAGGTGTTGAGATGATTTATACATATTCTGCTGGTTTATATTACTGTGCCTCTCGTGGAATGAATTATAATGCCAAAATATTGAAGAAATAGATTTAAAGGGGGTTTTGTGAAATAAATGCAATATTTCAGGAAATATAATTAGGAAATATTTAGAAGACCAAGTCACATTAATAACCATCTTCAAGAGAATTAGGAGTATCTGAATCCCCTCAAAGGCAAGGAATTGATTGCTCCATAGTATGGTCCTCATGTTTGTTAGCCTGTCTCTGGCGATGGGAGCTTGGCATTTAACCTTGCAGAGCAGAGGCATGGAGTCTGAACCTGGTGTGCAAGGAGCTCTCTGTACTTTGCTTCATCTATAGCTGTTCTGGAATGCTGGAACAAGAGCTGCTGTTCCCTAGAGCAAACTTTTATTTGTTTTTTGACAGACCAATGGTATCTGAATTTGTGAACAATTTAAGGATTACTGGAAATGTAGTATTTAAAAGTATACCCTCCACTGGAGGCAAAATGCTGAACTGACAGTAATGAGAGTGCATGTATGGCACGAGGGAGTTCCTGTTTGGTTTTTTCTTCACTGTTCTGTTACCAGTGCGTACCTTGGCTAACTATGGCTAATCTGGTATTTCTGGATTCATGAAAAATAACTCTCTACTGTGTTCCTGCACTGTGAGCTGGAGAATTAACAATACTGTCTACCCAATAGCTGAAACTACAAAGTGTTACTTCCAGCATGCAACCAGCAAACTTAGGTTAAGAAATGCGGTTTGTAGTCTAGTACTAGTTTCCTGTGCTAGGTGCAGGGGTGTGTGGATGACAAGTGGTCTTAGACCCAATGTTGTTGCAAATTTTTTTCCTAAATGCCTTAACAAGGAGTGCCTCTGTGTATCAGTGGGGGTAAATGATCTCCAAGAGATATGCTTGATTAATTCTGCTAGGCTAAAACAAAAAAGTAAGGCTTTTAGGCACTTAACAGAGCTACAAGTGGAGATGACTATTAGTAGGCTGGATCACACTGTCATATATGTAAATAGCACTTGATGTGTCCTTCTCCTAGTACGGTCTAGTTAAAAAGTTTGCTTTCTCTCGTGCACGCTCAGTTTGAGAGAAGTGACTGCATGCCCACAAACATCATCTGATTTTTGCCTGGTAGCATAGGTTATGGGAAGGTGATTAAAAATGTTTCATGTTGTTAGAGCAATTACAAAGGTTCTTGTCTATGGCATAATAGAATAGAAGATGGCTATGAATGAGGAGACACATGCAGAAAAGACATAAATGTGTGTCTGTGTGCCATCGTCCTTTCTGCATCTCTGCTTCCAAAGTGTTCCCTCCAAAGCAAAGCTCAGGTTTCTTGCTCTATTATGGAGATGGTCATAGCCTCCAGTCAAGAAAAGGGAAGTAACATGGTGACACAAACAACAACGGAATTTAAAGTGGACACTGTAAGCCCCATTGTAAAGGACAAACTGTTAAAATGAGTTAGTCAAGTGCTAATCCTGCCATTGAAGGATTCATTTTAACCAGCCTGGCTCAATTGTCCAAGTGGAGATTCAGGGCTCTGATAGCTCAGATTGAGTGGCTGAAGCATTGGTTATCTGCAGGGGGAAGGATTGGTTTTGGAGCATTTTCTTAGTTGAATCTAAATGGTCCCCGACAGCTTTGTGGCTGAGATGCTCAGTTGCACAAAAGGGATAAAAGCCTTCATGCACCCTACAATTCACAGCATTTAACAGCAGCCTTCAGCTATTGTGAGTGGTATTAATCCATAATGATTCTCTGATTTCAGTGCAGGAGGATTTGGTCTGTTTTAAGAGGTCACACATGAATATTAATTGTCCTTGAAGCAAAGACACACATGGATTTACAATGTGCTCCTTGGTTTTCATGTATGATTTTTTTTCTACTCATTTGCAGTAATTTAAAGATTGCCTAACAATTAAGTGTAATTTATAATAAGGCAAGATTCTTTTAAAATACACATCAAACTCTTCAGAGAAAATCTGCTTAGATATATCTCTTGATACAGAGTTTCTCTTCATTTCTACTATTTAACTGCCAATGCATTATCACTTTGTGTTTCTGTTGCTAACCTTCTTAAACTGTCACACCTCTGTAGAGTACTAGGTCTGTAAAACAGCATTTGATGTTCCAGAAGATAAAACTGGAGGCTAATTCAGCTCCCATTTCTCTAAAATGAGGAGTAGTCACGCAAGAGTTCACTATGAAGTAGAAAAAAAAGAAATAATAGGAAAATAAAGTTCTTGTGAAAAAATAGAAACCTTACATCTGAGCAGGCTGCCAATTTATGTTTATAGAAATGTTATTTAAATAATAGTTTGTCCATATAATAAGGTTATCATAGATTTTAGGTATTTACATAGTAAATGCATTTGTGTGTTGCAAAAGTGATTTCTTCCATTCCATAAGGCTTGTCAAAATATCCATGTATCCTTCATACTTGGAGGAGATCGCGATCTAAAATTCCTATCCCAGAACACTAGAGAAATATAGAAGTAGCAGGTTCTTTGGCTGGTGGTGAGAGCATTTGTTTTGATCAGCAACTTTTGCTTCTACTTAAGATAAACTATTTTCTATAATTCTGCTTTTCTTTAACCAAATGTGTGGACATTTATTTGAAATTCTAGCCTATTACATTCTTCATTCAATAGGCTACAACTGTACATGGCCATTCTTGGGTATAAGGTACATGTAAATGAGATGTATGATTTTGCTGTTTACTCATTACAGCCAACTTTCTTGTCAATAGGTGCTTACAAAAATGTGTTTCCCTTTGGTGCTTCATAATGATGGCAAAACCTGATGGACTGTAGCACGCAAGGCTTTCACTGGTTGATCTGAGGATGCAGACATGACGGTGCTGCGTTGCTGCTCCTCTCTGTGCAGAGCAAAACGTTGTCTGAGATTCTCTTGTGGCTGTGTTGAATTGTGGCAAAGCAGAGATGCTAGTCTGACATGCTGTGTAAGTCATCTGTAGATGACTAACAGTCTGTGGAGTCTGCTTCAAAATGTGATATCTGGCTTTGCTGTTTTTCAGTGGATGAGTTGCTCTTCCTGGCTCTAACTGTAATACTTGCATGATTCTATTTTCATAGAGTCCTAGAATAGTTTGGGTTGGAAGGGACCTTAATGATCATCCAGTTCCAACCCCCTGCCATGGGCAGGGACAAATTATTTTGATGATTTCTATGCAGAGAGAAGGACTTGGGCTTCACCTGAGCACTGCTTAAAAAAAAAAGTCTCAGCACTTAAATGCCTCCTTTTTATGATGAAGAAAGGCTTATCTTGATGCCATTAGATTCCCTGAACTTCTGCACATTGCCAGCCTTTAGATTAAATAACTTAAGAGCAGTCGTACAAATATTGCCACTGCTCTTGGATACTTCCAAGCAAGTTCATTGCTTGAGGCACAATTTGTTTCTGGTTTAACCATCTGTGATATCACAGGGTGGGAGTGTGAGGCAGGTATGCCTCACACTAGACCATGTTATCCAAGGCTCTGTCCAGCCTGGCCTTGAACACCTTTGAAGCTGAAAGGCCAGAGGAGAACAGCTTTCTGTGAATTGCTGTTTTATTTTTCATTTGTTGCCTGGGGGACACAGCACAGGCAGATTATCATTGTTTTAATGGCGTTAGGTAACTTTTTTTTTCAGATTGGGGCTGGTGTGAATCCTGTTGAACTTGTTGGGCATCATTTAATTGACTTCATGTCTTTTTTCGCTCACACCTCTGAAAGGTCAGCTCTCTTGCTACTACCTTTTGCTACTGATTATTGTTACTTCATAAGCCCCTGCTTCTGCTATCCAAGTTATTCAAATATCAATATTGCTGAGGCACAGGGATTTGGCAAGTGTGTCAGTACCTTACTGTCAGCCTGAAATGTGGGAGGGCTGAAGGAGTTGAGGTGTGTATAGCTGTAATAATATTAGGAAGAAGTTCTTCCCTGCAAGGCTGGTGAGGCA
>JBCJKH010061201.1:0-18774 GCA_039877255.1 Loriculus beryllinus
CAGGGATGGGGCAGCCACAGCTTCTCTGGGCACCCTGTGCCAGTGCCTCAGCACCCTCACAGGGAAGAGCTTCTGCCCAAGACCTCATCTCAGTCTCCCCTCTGGCAGGTTAAAGCCATTCCCCCTTTTCCTGTCCCTACAGGCCTTTGTCCAAAGCCCTTCTCCAGCTTTCTTGTCGGCCTCCTTAGTCACTGGAAGCTGCTCTGAGGTGTCCCTGGAGCTGGCACTGCAGAGATGAATGAATGCATTTGGAACAGCTCAGATCCTGGGTAACACCAGCAATTCTGTTCACTCTGCTGAGAAGAAGGGCTGTAAGTTATCCTGGTTCCCCAGACTCTTTAAAGACAACTGGAAAACCATTGGACAGTCCATTTTTCTGGCTTCTTTCTATCCTTCAATATTAGAGCCCTCTCCTGCAGTCATGGTGTTAGATGGGAGGTCTTGCCTGAGTGAGGAATGTGGCACAAAATGAGTTCCTTAAGCCAGGATGTTAATTGCTGTTGAGAATCTTTATGAATGGGCTTCTTTAATGAAGTGATTTGTTGGTCCTAAGGAACTGCTTTATCTCATCAAGTCCTCAGCACAGGAAATCTAATGTGAAGGTTTGGTCCAACAAAGTATGCTTGGCTTGAAGAGAAGAATCACACTTTGGGAAAAAAAGGAATAATGGAATGTTGAATTAGTAATGGCTTTTGCAGCTTGTTTGCAGTTTGATCTTCCTTTGCTGTAAAAATGAGTTCAGTATTTGATTTCTGGGGCTTAATTTGTGCCTTTGCTTGGATTATTTTTTAAAGCATTTCTTCTGCTTGGAAGTGTTTGTTTCCTACAATAGGAATTTCCTACAAAGAATAATATTACAATGGATGGTTTGCATTTGGCTGCCAGAAACCCCAGCTGTTGGTAGGAGGATATTCGGAGCAAGTAAATAATGGTGAGACTGACAGGAGACTGCCTTGAAACTCCAGGAAAACACGGCTTACCTCTCCAGTGCTGGAAAGGGGGTCTGCCTGTGTTACCTGCACTGTTACAGGTCTGTTCACATACTCCAGTTAGATGAATGCTGATCTGCCTGGTTGGATTGGAATCACTCAGCTATGTGTGCGCTGCAGCTCATGTAGACAGGCTCAGACTATCTTTACCTGGAGTCTCTTGGGCTTTGCTATTGATATGGACATGGGAACTTGGAGTTCAGGAGTGCGGTGTGGTACCAAGAGCTGGCTGACCTGTGCTGAGCTCCGTGCTGAGCTAGCCATGCATCTCGGTGTCCAGACAGCTAGGTAAGGCTGTGTCAGTTAAAGCTGTAGAGAGGTGTGCTCAGCAAGCTTGAAGTGAGTGAGGATACTGCTTTAATACTCACTTTTGTACCCTGTTGTGAGGGTAACACACCTTACTGGGCCCATAGAGGGGTAGAGGAAGAGTTACACCTGCTGCTTTGGTGCTTGTAGGTGTCTCCATGCATTTGTTTCCTGTTTCAGGCATCCCTGAACTCCACCACGCTCAAGCTCACTAGGTTACATACCTACTCTTACAAAAGGGAAGCTGATGCGCAGAGAAATGAAATGATTTGCACAAGGTCAGGAATGGGAGAGCTGAAGGCTGGATCCAAGTCTCTTGAAGCCACGCCAGCACCTCGACCACAAGGCCACCATAGCATATTTTCCTTTGACTCTAAGCAGCTCTTGCAGCTGGCTGGCTTTGTAGAGCAGATCCAAAGCTCACTGAAGTCAGTAGGAGTCCACTTAGGGAGTTCCAGCAGCCTTTGCATCACTCCCTTTAGGTGCCTTTTTCCTACGCACTAGAAAGAATACTTCTGTCTTTTAATGCTCCCTTTACCTGTCCCAGCTGTGTATTAGGGACAGTGTTCAGTGTGAGATGAGGGCTGTTTATTTTACCTTGTAAGGACCCCTGGCAACTGTTTGAGAACATTGATAGAAACCAAGGTTATTGCTCCCATCTCCCCACTGGAAACCTCTGCTCCCTCAGAGCACAGCTACACAAACAGCTGATTTGGCATTGAGCACAAGGGAAGGAAGGGAAGCGCCTGGCAGGGTGGTGGGAATGAGTTCTTGGAGGTGATGGGGGAAAGGCTGGAGCCTTGGAGCAGAGCTGCTGCCGGTGCAAGAAGCTGTGCTGGATGCTGAATCCACTGTTTGGGTGGCTGCAGCCCCTTTGAAGAGATCAGAGCTATCAGATGTGGGTGGGAAGGAATCTCTTCAACTGCTAATAGAGTGCTATCATTAGTGTGATTGCTGATGGCGCAGTGCCTATCTAACAGCTGTATGTGAACATGTCCTGTAGCTCTCCAGGGTCAGCAACAGCCAGTACCCTATCCCCAGGCAGCAGAAAGCATGGGTGGAAATTCACTGCTTTTGTTCCATTCCTATATTCCTCTACGTGGCCTAATACCCATTTTCCTCAGCAGACTTATCCCCACTCATGAAGAATTTGATGGTTTCTGTGGCATGGCTTCATGAGGTATTCTCTGCGAGGGAGGCTGTGTAGAGCTGGACACAAAGCTGACATGCACTAAAACCTACCAACCCTTTAGTTGTATTTCTGTATTTGGCTTTTGATCTTACCCAAAGACAAAGGAAGCTGCCATTTAGATGAGGTACTCTATTGCAGCTGCAGTACAGTTATTATCTTTAAAATTACACACATGGGCTAGACACTGAAACCCGCTCCTGGCAGGTCCTCTGATACTGCTGAGGACCCCAGAGTCTGGGTTTATCACAGTTTGCATTGAATCCTTAGTAATAGTTTCAGTGGGAAACCTAACTCCCCTGTGGGCCTGGGAGCCCTCTGCAATCACAGAATCATAGAGTAGTTTGGGTTGGAAAGGACCTTAAGATCATCCAGTTCCAACCCCCCTTACACTAGAGCAGTTTGCTCCAAGCCCCTGTGTCCAACCTGGCCTTGAACACTGCCGTTACCCCTTGTCCTGTCACTACAGTCCCTAATGAAGAGTCCCTCCCCAGCATCCCTATAGGCCCCCTTCAGATACTGGGAGGCTGCTATGAGGTCTCCATGCAGCCTTCTCTTCTCCGGGCTGAGCAGCCCCAACTTTCTCAGCCTGTCCTTGTATGGGAGTAACAGGAACAATAAGAAAATAGAGCGGAGAAATATGTGCATTGCAGATTTACCTACTGCCCCTATCTAGAGCTGCTTGATCCAGTAATATGGGAGGCTCTGAAGTTGTCATTGAAATGACTGTCTGTACACAGATAACTTCCATTGCAGAAGAAGGTGTGCTAGCATCCTGAGTTAAAAACTGGGTTATGGTATGTTGTTGGGTTTGGGCTGTGTACAGCAGTGCTCAAGGTATATATTCTATTCTTCTACCTTACAGATGGAACTTGCCAAAGAAGAGAAGTGTGAATTTCTGCCTTTCCTCTCCCCTCACAAAGTTGTCCTTAGAGGTGGACAAATTGTTGCTATGGAGTTTGTTCGAACTGAACAAGATGGTGATGGAAACTGGAAGGAAGATAAGGATCAGGTTGTGCGTCTGAAAGCTGATGTGGTGATCAGTGCCTTTGGCTCCGTTTTAAGTGACAATAAAGGTAACCCTGAGTAATGTATTTTTGAAAAGCTGATTGTTGTTTTAGCTACAGCTGTTTCTTGTCCTTTGACAGTGTGGTGAAATGAGTCTTCTGGAGAAAGACTGGAGGAATTCCTCACAGGAATTTCTTTGTCCTTTAGGTTTGCCTCTTAAGAACAGAGGAGTCTGATAACAAAGGAGTTTTCTGTGTATCACTGTATAGAGTGTGTCACTGTATATAGGAGATCAGATTAGAGGTGCACTTGTTCAGTATATTTTGCTTTCCTCTCTGTAAGTGGGATCTCAAAGAATACTCTTGGGGATTTCTTCTGGTCTCACCAATTAACTTCAGAGAAACTCATTATACAGTAACTTTAAACTGAACTGATCTGATCTCTGGCACTTTCCTTTTACCTATTGAATTAAGTAAGAATTAAGATCGATTCATTATTCTGGTTCAGCTGGTCGGGGTATCACTCATTTCTTCTGCATACACAAGAGAACTGTGGCTTCTCTCATATATACCATATTCATTAAATTCACCCATGCTTGTCATGGCTTTTCTCATTATTTAGTTGCACTTTATAAGCTTTGTCTTAAAAATTAACAATTATATAGTTCCATATTAGAGATCTTGAAATTGGCACGAAGGTGGCATTTCAAAGACTGAAGGAGTTGTCTGGGTGTAGCAGGGAGCTGAAGAACATGAGTGCAAGTAAGAACATAGGAACTGAGAAGAGCTCAGAGTGTTCTCTGACACTAGGTTAGATTGAAAGAGTTCAGGCAAATGCATCAGATGTGCCTTGGAAGTAAAAAAGCCCACTGACTCAGCAGAAGACAGGTTGATAAAATGGATAGCTCTTCAGCCTGGAGATGCTCATCAAGCTTAGGGAGTTCTGAAAGGCTTAGCACTCAGTGTGCCTACCTCTCCAGGGCACAGTCACACCAGCCAATTAACCCGTGACATGTTTTCATGGTCTTTTGGGTATAACTGCTCTGACAGAGGACTTGGCAAGTGCCTCAGCGTGCATGCCACCAGAAAAGATCATAATCAGATGCTGGTTCTGCTGGTGTAAATGGAATTCCAACATTCCTTAGCGTAATGTGGGTTTGTGAACCTTTTCAATCAAGGAAATTGTTAAGTCTAAAATCATCTAAGCTGAGCCTGAATCTGAATGAGCTACTCAGTGCTTCTTGTTCACTAGTCCAGTTTTGTATAAAGTTAAACCATCATACAGCCATGAGTCTGAACTCTCTCCTGTAGTAAAAAGGCAGGATCAACCTACTTCCCTGAGGGACACGTGAAGTCAATTCCAGAACCATTCCTATCTTGTGTGTGTTACTATTGCTTTGGGATAGGTTTGTGCTGCCTAGACTGTTATCTAGACAGCAGCTGTACCCTAGAACAAAATCAAATTGGTAAAACAAATCCTAGCCTATGCCATTAGTAGGTTTTGTTGTGATTCACAGACCCTATAATGAAGCAGTGATTCTGTTTTCTCCCGCATTAAAACCTGCTTCAGCTAAAAGGTTGAACTTAGCGTGTTGCTTTGCCATACTGCTGTGCCAGTCTTGTTTCTCCTAGTTAGCATTCACTGTCTAAATGAGTTGTGAGGTTTTAAAATAGGAACCTAAAATGGGAGGGGAACAAAGTCATGCTGATCAGAGAGTTATTTACCTTGGGGGGAAGCAATACACCTCAGTTTCACAGCGTACTTTTGGTGACACTGCTATTAGAATAGCAATCACTTTACACGGAAAAAATGCCAGGCATTTGTTTTGGATGTTATGAAAATGAAAAGAAATTAGGACTTGAGGGAATCAATTGTTTATTTTGAGCGTAACCGTTTCGGTTGCTTTTAAATCTATTTTTGGGCTAAGCTGTCTTAATGAAAGTCAAATTCGCTTTTCACCGTTGAGCAGGATTACAACCAAATCTGCATACGTAACAAAACAAGGAACTGGGGGGGAGGGAAACACAAAAAAAACCCCAACAGAACACCCCACCAAAATAAAACAAAAGGAAACCCCAAATCATCTTCTGTTCTTAGTGCTGCATTTAAAAAAGGAAGGCCATTTCTGTATTTTGTATTCAAGAGATGGAGATATTCTCCATCAAAAGATGAAAATACTGGAGGTACTCAAAACTGGGCAGTATGATGACCAAACTGATCTGATGTTGAACTTGACCTAACTTTGAAGAAGGGGATGGAGTAGGTGACCTCCAGAGGGCCCTTCTAGTCTAAGTTATTCTATGACTGGCAGTGTTCAAGGCCAGGTTGGACGAAGCCTTGTTTGACATGGTTTAGTGTGTAGTGTCCCTGCCTATGGCAGGGGTTGGAACTGGATGATCTTAAGCTCCTTTCCAACCCAAACCGTTCTATGAATCTATGACTGGATGACTGAGATGCAGGTTCAATAAATGTATTAATTGTTGCTGATAAAAAGAGCTCTGTCATAGAATCACAGAATTGCTTTGTTTAACAAGACATAAGCATGTGGGTAAGTTATTTCTCTCTCTCAGATTGCAAAAATAGCTCATAGGTTAGAAAGCTTTTTACTGTCCCCAACAATATGTTTCCAATCCTTACGCTGCTACATTTGCAACTTAGGTGTCATGTGCTCACAGTAGGTATTTAGTCTGTTTGGTTTTGTAGAAATGAAATGCTGGTTGTGTTTTTAAGCAACAATTTTAGTAGGTATTCATCCTCCCATTGGAGATCATAGAAACGCATCATTAATTTAAAAAGATGGACTCCTAAGTGCATTTAATGCTCAGAAAGTTGCTAATAGACCAAACAGGAGAGTTGCTTTCTTGACTATTGTAAGAACATTGCCTCTTTACTGAAAGCAGTAAAAAAACCCCCTCAACAAATAGTTCAAATCAGACCACTGCAGATGGAGTAATAAATATGTTTTGCTTTTTGTTGGGAGAAAACCAGGTTTTTCAAGCACAAGCTGCTTTGTTTTTGACTGTACAGCTTACCAAAGCCTTCAAGGCATCACAAGTGACCTATATCAACAAAGACATGTGAAAGAATTTTGTCCCTTTCCTCATGTTCCTGTTCTTTTGCTTTGTTATTTTGGACGCCTCTGACATACTAGTGAATGAGTGAAATATCTTCTGTCACCATTCCAAATTGCAGCTACTCAATCGATATACAAACGTAATTCTGTGTACAGCCTTCTTAACACCAGTCCAGTTGGTTTTAAAGGCTAAACTTGGAATAACCATTTTCGTACCTCTTTTGTTCCAGTAAGGAAAAGGGAACCATTTGGTTGGACTGTAAAATTGTCTTTGTTTTGATTTCTTTTCTTCAATTTCTGAGAAGAAATCGGACTTTCTGAAGAGAACCGTGGAGAAATTATGGGAAATAGCACACTTGGTCAACATGTACTGTAACACGCAGTACAGCACGGGGGAGTAAGGTAGGATGGGAGACAATATAAGTTTAGTTAAGCGTTCTGTTTAGTGGGCAGCAGTAAAGAGAAAGGATTCCCATGTATCGGAACACTAAATTTTAGCATGTTAATGTCTTATTTTCCTGGAGAGAGACAAAAAGGGGATGCAAAAATACCCCAGCAAACTCCAAATAGCGCTTTTGCAAAAAAACCCATAGTAAGCTATCTGCGAGGACAAAATAGAGTATATGAAATATTTGGTGGTAAAGCAGCTACTGCATTGCAAGTGAAGGGTAAAATTCAATTTCATATTCCTGGGAATCATTCACAACTTTCAGATATTATGCTTTCGCTTTTGGGGCAACTTTCATCTTGCTTGGGAACTGCAGCAGCAAAGCCCAGGTGGCTTAGTAAAGGTCTTACTCTAGTAATAGCCTAACTACTGCCCCCCTCAGTATAGTTCAACATACAGGAAAGAGAAATCTGCCCAGGTAGTTTACAGTGTTATTAAGCCACTCATAATTAGTATTTATTTCTGTAGATTGAGAAACATTTCCTGGGGAAAAAAGGGAAAGAGCTTGCATAGCTCTAAGCTTGTAAGGTTTTAGTTTTCTTTTGTACAGATGACACAGAAGGCAGCAAACCTGCAATGAGTGTGGAGTTTCTTCATGCAGCTTGCTCATATGATGAGATAACTTCATCCCCAAAGCACTGAAGCCTTGACCATGTAATGAGAGGCTAGGAGGGAGGAAGAGAGGCGGCTGGGATGCCCCAGTTGGGAATGCCAACAGGGGTGACCTGGTGTCTCCCTGGGAGGAGAGCTTCTCCCTCACACCCACAGAGTGCACTTTTAGTCACCAGAGTTCTGTAAGAATTGTCCTCTCAACCTAAATTTATAGAGATTCACAAGATTCCTACTGAAATAGGTAGGAGTGTTCCTGCTGAGTCATTTGGAATATGATTTTTCTCTACAAATAGGTTTACGGAATGAGTTGGAGTGCAGCAGTTCTACACCCTGAAATGATGGGCTATTTCCAGTATCCCGAAATGGCTTCATGATGACTTCTAAAGCCCTGTTAACTTAGATCAGGAATTCTGCTCTTTCACCCAATAGGCATCCCTGCACATTTGCTTGCTGATAACAGGCAGAAAACAAAGTCAGTACCAGCCTGCAGCCCCTTCTAGCATACATGGACCCTGCTTTATCCAGCTAAACCGCTTCTTAATCCCAGTTCAGTGTGCTGGTGTGGCAGAGACTGTAGGAAGCAGGATTGTGCCTTTATTTGCTGGGCATTTGGACAAGGCAGTGTCAGCAGTTAGTTTGCTGGTGCATCTGACAGCTCTAGTTTTGCATCTGAGATGAAGAAAGTTGCAGTCTGTATGTTTCTGAAGTGATGTTGCTGTTGGAAAGGAATTCTGGAAGATGGATATCAAAAATAACATCAATGAGCTACTAAAGCTAAAATTACAGGAACTTATGAAATTGGTTAAACATAAAAACCATTAAACTGTTTATTGAAGCTTCACAGATATACTGCAGCTAATGAGCATTTCTGCTATTTAAATAAGCCTAAATTGAACACACATTACATGGATACATAATTAGTCATGGCAGTCAAACACACACAGGCTCACTTTTAAAGCTTTATTTGAGGAATCTTTTCCATTTGATTTGTTTTGTTAATTAAAATATTTTTTCTGTGTTCACTTATATTTTAATATTGTTTTTGCAAGCGCTGTAATTTGCTGCTGCTTTCCCATTTGTGTGTGTGTGTGCTCTGTGAATACAGCAGATTTGGGCTATATATTCAGAGCTGGCCTTTTGTTTGGTGTTATTTGTGTTAGCGTCACTTGATAGCATCAGAATAATTCAATTGTATGTTGTCTTTCATCCAGAAGGATCTTTTCAAATGATATATAATACCTCACCAGGATATGGAGGAGAAGGCTGCACAGCCACTTTGAATTTACAAGAGAAAAGCTATGTTAGTTTTAGGTATGGGAGTGCATGGATTTTTAAGACTGTCTTTTCTTTACCCTGTCCCAAATCATGCACCAAAAACCCTATTAGGTATCTAGTTTGCTTATTGTTCAGTGCCAAACAATGATTTAGAGAACCAGTATTTGGGATCACTTCCTTTCAAGCTCAGATTTGGCTCTTAGACTCTTTCTTAGGGGCAGAGAAAGGGCTTCTCTTTCTGCAGGTGCTCTAGGACATGGTCCCTTCCACCTCACAGTGTCCCTGGGTACCAGCTCCAAACTGGGAGGACATTAGGAACTCTTACATAAAGATGCTTTTAAATCATGCCTTTATTTTACTTAACCTACATCTCAGTATCTGCTGGATACTGTGTCAGCCCTGCTGCCAAGGAAATGTTCTTTCCCAGCTGGAATAATACTGGTCAGGCAGACAAATCCCCAGGCCCTGGGGAGATGCTTCAGGTGAGGGTTATGATGGGCATTCTTTGCACTCAAAAAGCTTTTGGTATAATTATGTCTAGACAGCTATTTTAGCACAAAGCAATCCGAAGTTAGGTTTGAGAAATGTAATAGATTCCAGATAACAGAGGCTATACCTTGCTTTTTCCACGAGATGAAATAAGTTGTCAGAACTGCCAGTTTTACATAATTTCATCTGAGAAACTACATTTCTGATAACAGGTTGCCTTCTCACACCTTCACTGTGGTTCAGTCCTGCCTCAGAGAAGCAAAAATCATCTATTAATCCCCAACACCAACTCCTGCAGCACCAAGGGTTTTTCCAAGCATGTCTTTACAAGCCTTCATGTATTTAGCTTGCGAGAACTGTCCAGACCACATGCTGAGCTGGTACCACTGCGTGCAGGAAGTTATCTTATAGGTGGCAAATAGAAGATGGTCAAAAGCTTTCTCGAAGTGCAGACAGGCAGAGACACAGCGAGAAAGTTAATCTATCGATGTAGAAATGTTACTAAAATAGTCTTAATAAAGCCATCAGCCATTGTGAGCACTTCCCTTAAAAAGCAAACACCCACAAACCAGCAAAACCAGGCAACCAAAGCAGCCTGAATCCTTCTTTTCCAGACTGGAAAACATCTCTGTCTGAAGGTTGTGTGATCTTTCAGCAATCCAGATATTTTTTCAAGGAAACCATTTCCTAAGGTTTTGATGCTATTACTATGCAAATAGTATTTTTACCAAGTTAAGCCACTGAGTGCATGCTTGGTGGGAGGGATCGTGCAGGCAATAGGTCTTGCAGATGGATTCAATACTTCTGTTACGAAAACCTGCTGCAGTCTTTCAGCTTCAGACTGTCTTTTCTGAGTCTGCCTTCTGAACCAGTTGCATTATAAATGCTTTGGATTCGAGTCCTGTGTATATGCCAAGGGGTAAAGGTTGGACTTGATCTTAAAAGTCTTTTTCCAACCTGGTTGATTCTGTGAGAGCGTAGGTGGGACACGTAGGTGACGATGTTTGTGCCTTGCTTCCTATTTTGTTGTTTTGCCCTTGATTATGCACAGCCCCCGCTTTGAAATTCACTTCTAATGCATGATTTGGGGGTGAAGGGAGATGCAGAGCCTGGGAAGAAAATGCATCACGATGCTCTATGAGAAGGCTGCATCTGAAGCTGGCATAGACTCAGACATGCGCTGGGCAATACTTTGCTCTCGCATTGTCTTAAACTAGCAGGTTCCTCTTTTCCATATATGACAGCATAACTCCATCAGTTTAATTGACCTTGGCAATCTGCATCTGCTAGTGGTGCGTCCCTGAGGGACAGTGCGATTTTAAGCTGCATTTTATTGCAGGATCTTCAGTTCCCGTAGACAAAGCTCTATTGAAACCCTTTCCTTTCGATACATGCCATCAATGTTTGCTCCAAATCTTTGTGGAAATGTGATTCATTTTATGGATCTCCTTTGTAATAAAACCATTTAAAAATGCAGAATAGACATAATGTTAATATAGGGCAAGACAACCCTACCTTCCCTTCCCCTCGCCCCCCCACAAGCATTTATGTGCATATAATGCCATGGAGTATAAAAATTTCCTTTCCTGTCTGCTCATCTACATTATGTTTAGGGACAATAATAGTTGTGAGCAGAATTCCTGTATATGCCATTTAATAATAGGTGAAAAAAAAAAAGATACCTTAATGTATACTCAAATCAGGAATTGCAGTGAAAAAGATGCAAAATCTATTGTCTTCATGTAAGCATTTCATTTTGATTGTGGCTTTATGGTTATATCCATATCAAGTTTCCAAGTGAGCTGTACTTTTGGGATGTTCTGAGTTGAAATACGAAGTCTGGATGATTTTGACTTTATTGAAAGCTGTCTTTTTTCTGCATGAAATTTCTTTAAAACCAAGCACACTTTGTCAAAGCCAAAGCTTCGATAGCACCGCATTTCCTGGTGGGAAATCGTTCCATCTGAAAGTGCTCCATCAGGTTTAATAATGACCTGTCAGAAAGGAGCAGAGTGTTTCTGTTGTGAGGGTTGAGAAATGGGGGAAGCAAATTTGGGAGATCTAAATGAATTTCTAGAAATTGCATTAGAAACATTGGGATTTGGGTTTAAATGTCACAATGTAGGAAGCTGTACAAGAGGGTGGATAGCTGGTTATTCAGGAGAGAAGGATGTTGATATGGGAAGTGCAGCACAAAGCTCTGCATGGAGGGAAAGGGAGAAAATGTAGTTTTCTTGTGTTAATATTGTTCATCAATAGGATTTTCAGAAGTGCTCTGCTTTTTTTCGCTGTGAGATGAATAATGCCAGTGAGAATGACTTTGCGAATCCCAGCTTCTGGAATACACATTGTGTTCTCAGAGAGTGACCAGAAGAACATCAGCATCGATTATTTCTCAAGCCTGTGTTGAGTCAGTCACTTATTGTGACATTCGTGCACATTTATTTCCTTCACAAGTCTAGCTTTGCAGTCATTCAGGACCTGGTTACTATCCTGATACTCCCAAACTGCTGTTCCGCATTGTGTGCTGCTTTTCCATCATAGTCCTCTTAGTATTGCATGCTTCCACTTTTCCCTTCTACTTTCCCTTCTACTGTGAATTAAGTAAGGGAAAGAACTTGGACCTGCTTTTCTCATTGTTATCAGTGTGCGTTTGATGGATTTTAGCAACGTTTTCTTTCTTCTACTAACGTATTTGTTATTCCCTTTAATTACAGTCAGAGAGGCCATGGCACCTATCGCGTTTAACAGATGGGGTCTTCCTGAAGTAGATCCAGAAACGATGCAAACAAGTGAACCCTGGGTTTTTGCAGGTGGTGACATTGGTGGTCTCTCTAACACCACAGTGGAATCAGTAAACGATGGAAAACAGGCTTCCTGGTACATGCACAGATACATACAGGTGACTGTTTTAAAGTATCCTTTTCTTTCCCACTTCTATCTGCTCTTAGATACTCTTAAACATAATTTCATTGCGGTTTAGGTTAAATGTAGAAGTTGTGAGAAAGTTATACCTTGATTACCTGGTGGTTTGAACATTATAGATGCATTCAACTTGGATCACATACTTGAGTTTGGGTAGTGGAACCCAGCCTTAACACTGAAACGTGTTCTTTGTTCTTGGCCCCAGCTCTGAATTCCACTCAAGTGTAGCAAGCATCCCTGCATAGCGTGCAGTCAGAATTGGGTAACTGGGGAGAAGAAGTGAGACCATCAGTGTTAAAAAGTGAAATCCCTCAGTAATGCCTGAAGAATCACCTGGGGAAGATGGTTTTAGCCTCCTAACACTTTGCAGAACACTCAGATGACTTACACCTGAGCCACAGTTTGCTCTGGTGAGGCTGACAAATGGGACCCAAAAACCCAATAGGAAAAAACGCACAGAGGAAAATAGTGCAAAGGAGAATTTAGTTGAGAAGGGTGAGTTTAAGGGTTACAGACTCAAACCCCCTGGTAGCTGCATATTCCCTCTTGGTGCTCCTTGCATGTCGCTGCCCTTGTTTTTGTAGTAAAAGAGCGTGATTCCTAGGGGAACTGCACGGGAACATTCTGAGGCAGGAGAGCCAGGCTGTGTGTGCAGAACCAGCTGAGAGAGCGTGCTCGTAGTGCAAGGAACTTTTCAGAAACACGATACATGATTCATTCTCCCACAAAATAGGGATTTGAACAACTGAAGTTGGGACTGTAACAGCTCGCTGTCTTTCTCCCCCATCCATCTGCTCAGAGCCTCTCTGATTGCATGTTTGTGCAGTTTCATGCTGTTGGGGTCTGATTTCACTTCCTAAAAATACTTCAACTGAAAGCTTGTTGTTAGTATCTGTGCATATTTTTTATCACTTGTTCTCAAGCACTGTTTGTGTCCTGCCTCCTTAGACCCTATGAAAATGCTGAGTGTGAAGCATCTTTAATCCCTGACCCTCTTCCTTCATTTCTCGGCGCGCAGTGAATTGGGGTAACTGTGACAGGGGGAGAGAGGGATATCTCTTCCTTTTTGTCTCCTTCCTCTTTAACCTCTAGAAATACACCCGTCGCTTCAAACCCCTCCTTTATCACATTGCTTCCTCCTCAAAGCTCTCTTCACACCAACCCCCCGAATGTATTTAATACCTTGGAAAAAATCTGAATAGTCATGGCTTGAGAATTAGAATTTTAAATCAAGCAGGCTTGTGGTCTTAGAGCATCGCTGGTACCCTTTGCAGGTTTCAAGGCAGCTTATTCAACCTTACAGTCTCCCCAGGAAGCTAATGGGAAAGCCTTACAGCAATCTTCACGGGAAGGTTTCCAAATGTCAAGTGTCACCTTTCCAGCTGTTAGATGAATGGGTTGCCCAGGGGCATTTATTTGGATGTGCAGCCCTTGTAAAATCTGGTTGCTGTGGTGCACTGTGCTGTAATTTGGCAATTTATTTCACCAGCAGTTTGGACCTGGTAGAAACTGTAGTGGCTGGAGGAGAGTTTGGTTTTGAAAGAAGTTGTTTAGAGGAGGATTGTGTTAACCTGATGTTTATAGGGGTGGCTTTGTGCATGTGTATGCATGACTTCCATTCACAGCCCCGTATTCTGGAACCTTCCCGTATGAAATGAGAAAACACCCTTACACACTGCCTTATTTTCTCTCTGCGGTGAGATTCTAAGGCAGGCAGCCTCCCTGTGACCCCTGTGCATTGAGTACACGTCAAATAAATACATGGGTACCACCTCTCCGTTTTCATTTTAGTTACAGCCCTTCCCCAACTGTCTCAGCACCAGCATCTATAAATAATGCAGTCAGCCTTTAGCAAAGTAAAACTATTCCATAGGGTTTCTCACCCAGCCCAAGACCATGTCAAAGCCTGGAACTCAAACTCACCCCCCTGCCTACTTGCGGCACGCGTGGTTTGACCGGCACGTTGTTTGTATCCCAACCTACTCCAGGCAAAAGGCTAAGCAAACAGATGGGCCTGATATGTGCCCTGAAACTCCAGCTCTGGCATGTGGTCAAGTGAAGGATGAGATCCAGACTCGAGGACTCTCCAGCAGCAATGCCGTATGTTCAAAACTGGGAGTTATTTACAGAAGCTTCTTGGCTGCTCTTATGCTGGAAACTCTCCATCATTAGTTGCCTAAATACCTCCTGCCTCTTAACATAGTCCTCCAGCTATATGAAGCATAGGATCCCTGCAGAAATTGTTGCCTGCAGCTGTGTCAGCTTAATTTCTATTAACATGACCAATCAAAGCCTAACTAAGGAAAGTTGGAGTAGAATCCATTGGAAAATAGTCACTGTTCCTAGAACCGCTCTTTGCAGGTCATTAGAGATCCAAACAGAACCAGCCCGATTCATGCCACCATGTATTTTGTAGGATTGAACCTTTTGTGTTACTCAATGAATGTCATAAATATGTCTGTGAAATAGTCTTGGTGATTTATTTAGGTTGGGGATTGTAATGGCCCTCACTTTTGCCTGACAATGACTTTGTGATCCTGTGCAGAAGCAATATAGGCTGTTGTTTTCTTCTATGCCTCAGTTACCAGTCATTTCTTTTTGATCAATGGATAATATAATATAATATAATAGTCCTAGTCAAGGTAATTCACAATTAGTGCAGGACCAACTTCTAATTTTCTATGTGTGCCTTGACATCAAAGACAGCTCTTGCATTGAGTTTCTCCCAGTATTTTCTTGCTGGACCACTGCACCAGCCTCAACGCTTCACTCTGCCTCTATTCAAACACTTACGTGGGGGTGTTTTCCCATACATGGCAGTGAGGCTGGCATCTTCTCATTAAAATCCATCTTAAAAAGGGACTTTTCCTCTCTGGTTCACAACAAGTTTTCTTTTATTTAAATCTGTTATCTCTCCCATGTGGGCAGCTTCCTTTATATTCTCCCTAGCCTGAAATTTCACGATACCCTTAAAGAATAGAGGGCTGGATCCTGACTGGTATAAATTGAACTACACTAAGACACTATTCAGTGTGAGTTTTGAGCACATCACAGTGTTCTTTTGAAGCAGCATTGTCTATTTGCTATTTTTTCCTTTATGCTGTCAAAAATAAAAAGGTTTTTATATCTGAAGAGTACAGTTGTTGATTCTTCTCTGAAGGGTGACTATTCTCCTATATTCCTCGAGCATACATGAATGTACATTATTTCATAGTCAATACAAGAGTTGGGTGGCTCCCGAGAAGCATGTCTTTGAAACTGTTAGTTACGTTGTCTGCTTCCTTTCAGGATAAGCAAAGAACAGCTTTGTTTAGCTGGAACAACGTATGGAACCACTAGCATGGAGATGGGTAACAAAGCACCTCCCACAAAACAGAGTGGACTAAATGCAAGTACAGGAAAGCTGGTAGTTTAGTTGCTTACCGCTGAGTAAGGGATATGTCTTTTCCAGAAACAGGATGCCACGAAAGAGCTTAGAGAATCTCTGCTCAACTGGACAGAGCCCTGAGCAACCTGCTGTAGTTGACCCTGCTTCGAGCAAGGGTGATGGCCTAGCTGATCCCCAGGCATCCTTTCCAACCATTCGAGGTTGTATGAACTAACAGAAACATATTTAACAGGGCATAAACTTACTTAACTGAGTTAAATAATGGGTAATCGGAGAGAGCATAGAAGAAGAAAAACATGCGAGGGAGAAAAGAGATGTTTTAATAGCAGGCTTAAAAATAGAGAAAGCAGGAACGAGATGAAAGTGTTCAGGAAAACTCTTCCAGGTAGTGGGATCTGTAGAGAAGGCTCTCTGTGAAAAATAACAGTAATACAACTACTCACTTTCACAGTCTATCTTTATTAAAGGCCCGAAAATGGAGTTAGACCAGATCCCTGTGGTTACGAATCCTCTCCATCTAAAGGAAATGAATGTCACAGATTGCATCAGTTCTAAAGCTGAGTTCCTGTCTCTCGGCCCTGCACTACAGACTCTGCTGCTTTTGCCTCTAGGCAGATCCTGGTTGGAATAAGGTAGGGCCAATGTATGCAGCATATTGGGATTTTTTTCATCACTCTGTTCCAGTAGCCAAAGAATTGCCTTGACTGGAACGATGCGTACGCGCAGTGTTGTTAGCTCAGCTGGTTGGAATCAAATTAGAGGAAGAATAAGCTGTACTTTGTGTCCTCCATTCTTAAAAATCAAGGGAAGAGTTATTATAACTAAACCTTTGCCTGCAGGCCTTCTTTTCCTATTTGTTTGTGCAGTGTCAGGGAAATCCTTCATTATAAAGATGATTTCAGGAAGCTATAAAACATTTTCGTTTGCCAAAAGTTTTGCTTTGTAGAAAACAACCCATCAGGGCTCAGTAAATTTATTTCTTTTATAAGCTTTCATTGTGCTGAAAGGAAAAACCCAGCAAAAACCCCATAAACAGAGCAAAAAAGGGAAGTGATAGGAAGGTGGGAGATAAATCTGCAAGGAGGTATAGCCACTGGCTACTGAACCATCAGCTGCATCCTGCCCCTTGTGTGTTTTTAAAAGCTTGGTTTATTCCACTGAAGTGTTTTTAACCCTCCGTCTGCCACCTCCATGGGTCACCTCATGTTAACAAACATGTAGCACATCTTGTGATGCTGGAATGGCCTGGATGGAATTGTTGTATCGCTCTTTGGCAGGGAAGCCTGGCAGGAAGAAGAGGTCTCATTGCATATGGTTTGGGAAGTGACTTCTTACCAGTTTGCATATGATGGCATGCATGAGGCAAGGGCAGTTTTTGCATGGGTGTATTTGACCACCTGGTTAATAAGTGGGTTTGTTTTCTGTTTGATCACAGAGAGCGTACCTGGGTTCTCTAGTTAAGGATCACTTTCTAGCAACATTCATTTTAGGTGACATAACTTGCAGAGATTAAATTGTCCTGCTTGAGAAAAGAAGCAATATGATGTAACTTAAGCTGTATACTAAGCACTTAATCGCTTTATAGAATCAGAGAAATCAACTAGGTTGCAAAAGACCTTTAAGATCATCAAGTCCAACCACTATAGGAATCTACAGCTATACAGGCAAGGAATAGTTTATGAGCAATCCACAGACTGAAATGTCTTCAGAGAGAGCATCTGAACAGTTCTGGAGAGGAAATAACTGCTTTCCAAGTGGGCGGTCGGGTTCATTGGTCATATGTGTATGTAGAGTGGAATTGGCCAAAAGGAGGGAGGAATATCCCCTGGGTGAGGTCAGGATGCTGAAGGTGATCTTTACAAATTAACTTTTCTCCATGTTCACCATCAACGATACCTTCAGGTTGCCATCATCCAGGCTGGACAATCCCAGGACTTTCAGTGCTTTTAAGCCATCAGAAAACTTGTCCCCCTCCCCAAATGTATAATCTCTGAATCAAAATCTTGTGGTCAGAATCTGAGCCGTGAATCCAGGCAGACCCAAACCAAAACAGACAAGTGACCTCTGGGGTTTTGAACCAGCCTAGGAAAGAAAAGCCACTGAACCAAACAAAAAGCCCTCGTCCCATCCATGGTTTTTAGTTGTCACAGGTAAAATTGGGATAAATAAGATATCCCAAAAAGCAAACAACCCAAAAGGGGGCTGTTTGTAAGGGCTGGGGGGTTTTATTCTGTTACAGAAAACCTTCTCCACACCTCCAGTCGTGGGGTTTGTGTTTTGCCCTGCTGAAGACACTTTCATTTTAAGGATAGAATAAACTCTAAGACTGTGATCTCCTATTGGGACTTACTAAGAACAGACGGTGCAGGGCTTCTCTGTGTTAGAGATTCCTGCTTGATTTCTTTGTAGTTTTATCAAGTCATCCATCTGAGTGAGCAATGAGTTTCACTGTACCTGAAATGGCCAGATTAGGATGCTCTTTGGGATTTGTGCATGGGAAAAGAGGTTCTCTCTTGAATTTCTCCAGTTTTAGATGCACGATTTCCATGGAAAGCTTTCCACTCACTCTTCAGAGAAAAGGCTGTCTTTAAAATGAAAATACAAGTGTCTGCGGTGTCGCAGCCATAAGGTGTAGATGATGTTCTTTGATCCCAAAGCAGAGCCTTTTATCACCGTTAAAGTATTCTTATTAATACAATTAAATATTAAAACAATAATAGTTTTGCATCTATTGATCTATGTCCCATTGCGGAGGCTGGATAAAACCTGCGAGTGAAAAAGGTGCAGGAGTTTGAAATACACTGAGTTTGCGTTGAATATCCTGCACAGGGATACCTGTCCTTGGGTTTCACACGCTGTATTCATAGAATCATAGAATCACCAGGCTTGGAAAGGACCTTAATATCATCCAGTTCCAACCCCCCTGGCATAAGCAGGGACACCTCACACTAAACCATGCCACCCAAGGCTTCGTCCAACCTGGCCTTGAACACCAACAGGGATGGAGCACTCACAACTTCCTTGGGCAACCCATTCCAGTGCCTCACCACCCTAACAGTAAAGAATTTCTTC
>JBCJKH010061206.1:0-26050 GCA_039877255.1 Loriculus beryllinus
GCATTTTCTCTACAAGTCCATTTGAATCCACTTTGGCTTTCTCGGCTGAGCAGCAGTCTTGAGCACGAACGTTTGAACTCTCTTCCCACAGAGAAAGAGTTAGGGGACAAATCTAATGCTGGACAGATGCAGTACCATAAATATCCATGAAGTAATAAGAATACTTAATAGATTACAAAAATAGGGCAATTGAAAATAACCATATAAATCAAGAGGTAGAACTTATAGAGCACTGAGAGAAAGCCAGAAGAGGAAAATGGTTAGCCAGCACAGTTAAGACCAATAGGAGCTTTTGGAAACTCATAAAGCTACGAAATTAAGATTACCTTTTCAGATGTCATTAAAATGTGCCCCACAAAAACTGAGTTCAGTTGCTTGTTTTTGAAAATCTTGATTTGTGGTTTTAAGATGTAGAGAAAAATATGCAAAATATCAATTTTGTTGCCATATTAAAATTATAGTTTTTAATGACAGATCACTGCCATTATTGATTGTTGATTTGTGCCTATTCTCTGGTATTACCCACTACCTTCATAAGTCTAGCTTGTGTATCCTGATTTGAAGCAAGAAGAAATTTATCCTCTGGAATTAGAGGCTGTCAAGGGCTGTAAGAGAGGAATTGTGAAAATAAAGAAGCAATCAGTAAAAAGCACATATTTACCAAGAAATGTAACTGTGCAGTTGCCTCAGTGGTGTTATTGTTTTCTCTCAGGTAAAATTCGTTTATGACAGACAGTGAATTATTTTTATTTCCAGTCCTGTAGGCAAACAGCAACTACAAATAAAATCACCCCCAAGGAAAAGAAATCCAAGAATTACAAATTCAAATGAGATGGGAGATATGACAGAAAGCAATTCTCAGCGCAGGTTAGGCAATTATGAGATGGAAAACAAAAAAGTTGCAGAAAAGGTATTTCTTTCATATTTCCTGGTTTAGTCTGTTAGTGTTTGAGTCTTTGGATTACTATACATAATTAGCAGTAATTTAATTCCTACCATATATTTTGAGATGCAGAGCTCTCAAAGGGAGATACTTGCTTCCTCTGAAAAAAACACTGGAGACTCACAGGCACACATTGTTATTACCAGTGTTTCTTCCAGTTACCCAATGCAGGAATGGGGCAATAGAGAAGAATAGTTGTGTCCTCAACTCCTTCTCAACTTATAACTACCTATAGTCTATCAGCCTGCAGCTTTGGCTGACGAATGATTAATCATAATGTCTTTCTCACTATGTTCAGAAGGTGGGAAAGGTATTTATGTCTGGCAAAATATTTATGTGTGCAAGTGAGCTGCTTAGGAAATCCTTACATGTCACAGAGCCCTGGTGCTTCAACTATAGTTTTGAACTGTATGGTTTGGAAAGTGACTTTCCCTGTGGGAGAGAAGGGGTGACGTCTAAACCACAAGATTTTGGATTTCCAGTAGCTTTTAAACTCAGGCCTAATCTTAGCTCTGAACTGCATACACATATTATGATTCTTTTCCCCTTGTGTAAAGGGCTTGAGCAATTCCAATAAAAGTTGGTTTTAATTGGCCTGTACTGTAGTAGTATAAAAGAAAGGAGGGGTTTTTGCTGCCATGTTTTCCTTTAGTATTCTGGAAATACTTCCATTTTAGTAATTGAAAAGAGAACAATGAAATCTCTGCAGATGAACAAAGACAGGGGTGGGAAAGGCTTAAAAAGCGAAAACCACATTATGGTTCAGCTATTCAAGGCATTGTCAGCAAGGTAGAAACGTCAGACTTGCCAGACCAGGAAATACGTCACAGTTGCAATTTTGGCAGCTCTCACTCTCCAGATAAGCCTTCAAAAGCAAAGGAACAGAAGGTAAAAATATAGCAAAGCACATGCAATTTACTGAAATGACATAACTGGGAAACTCTCCTTCAGGACAATAAGACAAAATATTCAAAACCTGGTACAAAGGGACCTTTCAGTCAGACTTCAGTAGGATTTGAAGAAACATGGCAAAAGCAAACCAAAGATATAATTAGCTATTAGCTACTGTAAGAGGACCTAAAACACTCTTACAGAGCCAGCTCAGGACACATCTTCCCATTCCTTCACAAATTAACCACTTGCATTTCCATTCAAGTTGAAAGTAAACACAGGCAGCTTCAGCCTAACTTATAGTATTTGTGAGGCAGCTGAGACAGAAATTTAGTCCCTTCTCAGTTCCCTTCCCATTAAAGTAGAAAAAGAGGTGTCTCAAGAAGGTTTACAGCATCAAAGCATCCCACTGCTCCATGCAGAGGCAATCTCATGGATTTTGCCAAAAAGTCATTTTGCTTACCAGACTGCAGAGTGGGTAAGTAAAATGCTGGTATGGGTCTTGAGTCCAGAGTGTGATGTCCACCACTAAGTTGTGCCAAATTTGAACTCTTTTGGTCTCATTCTGCTCACCCACACTTCTCATGAGAACATTGACTCGGAATTTCAAAATTTTATCTAATACAAATGGCAGTTTGGCCTAACTACTAAGAAGCCTAAGCCTATAAACTAAGTATAGCACTGCTTGGATTGATAAACAGTCTCTAGACACAGGGTGCTTGAGATAATAAATTTTATTCTCATAAACCCCAGGGCTTCAGCTGCCATAAATAGTGAGAAGTCGCAGTTTCTGTCTCTACAGAATAATATCTGGGGCTTGGTTTTGCTACTGTGCTACTTGGAGGCTCTTCTGATCTCTCTTTTCTAGACAAGAAAGAGTTACCTTTTTGGAAGTTGTAGCACTTCTTTAAGAAGTACTTATTGTTACTGTCACTGCACATATCCCAAAGTGAGTTTCTGTTGCTTTTTCTCATGTTTTAGCTTTTTCTTTAAGTACAAAGTAGGGGATACTTTTTAAACTCTTTTGTTTTAATAACTAGCAGATTGATATTCATGTTGAAATGCAAGGTTGTCTCAGGAAGCAGTGCATTTTAATAAACAAGCTGATATCACTGGAAAAGGCAAACAGGCTGTCAGACACACTAAGGAGATAAGATTAACAGATAGGGAAATTGTTCTGCTTTTCGAGGGTATTAGCTTCTTCTCCCTACAAGCCTTATTTCTTTCCCAACTTTAAAACTTCACAAATGCAACAATACTTCTTTACATATTAATATTCAGTGGTTTAAATACTAGGGTGGGCTGTTTATTTCTACTACAATCAACTAAGTGCCTCTGGGGCACTTTTGAAAATGTAGTTGGGTCTAAAACATTTTATGTCAGTCTATAAATGCTATTATAATTTTGCACCAGCTTCTCACAGAATTTTTAAGATAAGCTAAAGATATTAGATGCCTAAACTTCATTAGTTCCAACTTGATCAGGCACCTTCTAAAATCCTGTAAAATATTAACATCCATCATTAGATGAATAAATAATTTTTCACAATCCTTAACTGGATTTGGAAATTTCAACAATTTTAATCTCTGTAGACAAAATGTTTGGGAAAATATTCTCCATACTGTTGGCAACCTGCTATTTCTCACCCTGAACTATACCTCTTTATAACCAAGTTCATTGATAACCACCTTTAGTGAGAATGGGTTATATGGCTACCTGGCGTAGGAATTAAGTAGGGTGGCAAACAAGTATTTGCAGACATGAAATATTTATTATTCACTGGAGAATCTAAGTCTCTGTTTTATTGTGGATTTGAATGTTGGCAAGGAAGAGAGGGCTATGCATCATAAATTACCTAAAAAATAATTAGATCACAGAGGCATAAATTTCTCTCTCTGGTGCTCACCATATAATTTATGATCACATATGGGCAGTCTCAAGTGGCTTAGCCCTGTAGAAATTAAAAAGTAAGAAAAGACAATCAGGTGTCCCAGATTTAATTGTTGAGTAACATAAATGTTGTAATTAATTGTAGGAAGCAGCAGGAAAATTAAGCTTAGTAATACATGTTGATAAATAAAATCTAGGAAAAGCTGTTCTCTACTCAAAGAAAACTCATCTCCACAAAAATTCACTTTCCTTGCTAGCAGGGCAACCACAATAGCCTAAAAATTTCACTATGCCACACAGGTCATTTCAGAATATGCTCTACACTTCCAGCAAGCCTGCACTCTGTATATGCTTTGCCATAAAACAATTGTGTACCTCAATTTATTAGCACTATTACTTATCTTTATTACAGAATTGCTGAACATCTAACCATTACGTGAGACATACTGCAGCAGACATTATGTAAACTCATTATACATCAGATACACTCTGGAGAGTTACAATTGACAAATGGTCGAAGCAGTGGTTTAACACTGAAGGGAAAATATAAAGATTCAGAAACTTTAAACTGTTAATTCTGTGTACTCTATCCCTTATATATTTTGAAAAGGTTCCTTTTTAATTTAAAGATGGCCCTGACTACCATTCACATAGGTCATATCTATCGTGACCAAATTTACAGATGTGAAGACTACAGGCTTATTTTTCTAAAAAATAAATAAATAAATAAATAAAATTCCATTCTATTGTGATGCTGAGTTTCCTCCCCAGTGTATTCTCATGACATCAACCTGTAAAGATTGATCTGAACTCCATTTGTTTTGAGCAGTCATTGCTGTCCTAGTATGAAATCCTGTTCTCAGAGGCAAGCTTCTCTCTTTTCTTGCAGAACATCCTCCTCTAGCTCTTAACTAGAATGGCTGAGAAGAATCCTAGTGACTAATTAAAAGCTTCATGATCCCTAATGTTTTCAGCTCCTACATTTACAAAACCTTTTTGAGACAAATGTAAAAAACCAGAACGGTATTATGGTTCTCTCAGATATATAACAATGCTTCTGCCAATTCATTAATTTGCTTTACATCTGTCAGAATAAAGATTAGCCAAAGCTCAATTTTGGATTCATAATCAATAAAGCCAAGGCTCAAAAGTCTTTAACCCACCATACTGGAATTTGCATGAGATCAGCCTCTGACACAATTTACCATTTTTTCTTTAAAATCTCATGAGAATAACTTTTCTCACAATATTCTTGCTGGGTCTGAAATAAAGCTCACAAATATATCCTTTTGCAATCTAAGTTAAGAAATGCAAGCCTTTCAAACCTAACCTAAACGTAATGAAGATCATCCAGTAAAATCCCTCTGGTTTTGTTCGTGCCATTAATAGCAAAGCTGAATTTTTCTGAATTCGCTTGAAGCCAGGATAGTGTGTGCAAACCTAGGAAGAAAGCATATGTTTTGGGATATTTTTTTAGTTATGGTGATTCTTAATACAGCTCTGTTTTACTCTCAAAGCCTACTTATTCTTAGACATGTTTCTGCTGATAAGGATGGAATACCTGCAGAACACCAGAACAACTAATTAGTGACATCTATAATGTTTGAAAGTTACCTTTTATTGAAGAAATTTGCTAGATAGGATTTTGTCGACCTGGAAAGCAACATTACATCATGTCACATCTGTTTCCCTCCGGAAGAAGCTGCTCTTTTCCTTGTCATATTCTCCTGCAGGTGTCTCTGTTCTTTCTTTTCACTTCCAACACCATGCACCTGGAAGATAACAGATTATTCCAGGAGACTGGATCCATAACAGATTGCTGCAATCCCATAGTCCAGGGGACAGCAGACATAAAAATTATTTTACTCAAATATTTAATGCTATATTGATAAAGAACAGTGGGATAGGCCTTACAGCCTTTTCCATACCTTTTATTATACACTCTCTCATGACCTTGACATGAGCGATTTTTTGCAGTATAACAATGGTTTTATTTATTTGGCTCATTCAATAGGGAGAATTTAAGAACATATTATCTTTCAGCATGTATCCTGAAGTACTGTCTAAATACTACCAAAGTTACTGATACATTGGGAATATAAATATCTAAGTTTTCTGCTGTTTGTTAGCACTACATTACTAGCTTAAGCATCTAGAAATATTTTTTGACAATGTAGATCTTTGTTCTTTCTCAATTTTCACTGTTCTGATTATAAAAACAACCTAATTTTCTGAGAGCAAAAAGATTCAATTATAATTAGGTTTTGGGTATCATAAAATTCCACCAATTATTTCCACCTAAGGACTTCATTATTTCCACTGAAGCTTAATTCTGATACTAAGCTAAGTGCCGTTCTAAAATTTCACAATTTGTTTCTGTGTTGTCCAAAATTTGTGCTGTAAAGGGAATTAATAAAAAAATGTGCTAAGAACCAGGTATCAATATGGAAAATAGCTTATTTTATACTGACAATCTATGTAGTGTAAGCTATTACACTTTCTCAAAGGGAGAAGACAAAAAATTCTTTCTCTTGCATTTATTTATATGAACTCATAAATGTGTGATACAAGGACAAAGTTATGGTTTATTTGGTCCACTGACCAAGCGCAAATGGGATGTAAATCTAGTTGAAATGCACAGGATCACAGAGCAGCTGAGATTGGCAGGCTGCTCTGGAGATCCAGGACTCCACAGCTCAAGCAAGGTCAGCTAAAGCAGGTTGCCCAGGGCTGGTACCCTTATTAAAAGGAAACAGAAATCCAATGATATAACTTTTGCTCTTCCAGATCATTTAATCTCTGAAAGACTAGTCCATGTCTTACAACATGAATTCAATGGAAAAATTTCTCAGTGATGCAACTTTTCAATATGCCTTAGTATGAGGAATCACAGCACTTGAATGTCAGAGCTTACCTACAAATTCAGACTTCCTTTATTTTTGTTGCTGAAAATTGTTTGGTGTAGAAAAGAAGACTTTTGAAATTGAAACTGTAGAGTTAAAACAGGAAAAAAAGGCTTTCCTGCCCCCATTAAACTGCTTGAACAAATAGAGGGTGGGCAGCTGAGGTTATAAACATTCTATTAAAGTGTTATATTACCTCTGGAAATGTAAAACACTCTTGAGAGATAGATTATCTTGTGAGATAGATAAAGCAAGGGAAGCAAACCAAGATGATTAATTCCTGTAGTGATTTTAACACAATCAGAATTTTATTAGCAGTGTCAGCACACTCAGCACGAGCATCAAGAGATTCAAATGTTTAATATCGCACTGCACCTATGAAATACAACAGGCCAAATTCTGCTCTAAGTTTCTGTACATCTGTGGTATATCTGAACAAATATGATTTGCACCCGTTCAGTTGATGGCAGGTTCTGGACCTTTATCAGCCAGCTTTGTTATACCTTTACCTGTCCTTTGAGTAGACTGACAAAATCAGCAGAAAACTGAGACATAATAAATGAAATAGGCTATGTCCCAGGTTGTCCAAGAAATCAGACATTGTGGCAATTCAAATGCAAAAACCTGTCTTAGACTTACAACTTTGATGTTAAAATTGCAATTTTGTTTTTCCTGGGTTTGGGAGGGTGAAAGGCGAGGGGAGACTGGTTGGCTGGTTGTCTGTTTAGTTTTGGGGGATTTTGTAGGAGGTTTTGTTGTTGGGTTTTTTTTTTTGGTTTTTGTTTTGGTGGAGTGGGTTTGTTAGTGTTGGGGTGTTAGATATTCTTTAATAAACAAGGGAATAGTGCAATTTCCCATCTTTAAAATGTAAAAATTTGATCCTCCCTTAGTCCTTCCATCCTAAAAAACACACACATCTATTATGCAGAGAAGGACAGAAATGTCACTTATGTGGTATGATCACATGAATGTGTCACTAGCTCTGAAGAAGAAATCCTGACTGAAGGTAAGAATGCCTCTATTTTTCAGGATGATGAAGGCCTTCGTTTTAACAACTAAACTCTTTTGAAATGACTGAGAGGATTACAATTCTGGCAACCATTCCAAAATTTTTGCCATCAGTTTGACACCAGCACAATGGCTTTCATCCTTTTGCAGTGTTTGTGATTATTCACATGCAGATGAGATGTTGCTTGGTTAATCACAGAATAGATTGAGCCAACAGGGTGAAGCAGGGTTCCCTAAGACAACTAAATATAGAAGAGGTGTCACACACAGAGCTGTTTGGTGGTCCTCTCTCCTATCCTAACCTGGTTATTGCTCAGTTACTGGGCTGAGAGCTATTTATGATGGTAACAGTCCTTATTTTTATTCACATTGTTGTCACAAATGGGAAGGGCACCCTTTGCCATTACAATATACGTAATAATGTGATTCATTTGCATTAACATCACTTAACAGCTGCAAGTTTTGCTAAAGTGGATCCTAAAATAGCAGTTCACCTGAATCTCATTCTAAAAATGCATCCATGCTCAGGGAAGCCAAATCTGTTCAGTGAGTTTAGGCAGCATTACAGAAGTACACGTAAGGGCTATGTCAGTCTGACTGCAAACAGTTAAGTCTCTCCCATGTCTGCAAACACCTAGTCATGTTAGTGTGTAACAAGAGTGAGGGAGTCAATGGAGGAGTCAATGAGGAGGTTGAGAGGGCTGCTTCAGCTGACTGTGTGCTCCTGTGACATAAGGCATTCATTTTAACCACTTCGAATATGTATTTGCCTTTCTGCCTTGTAGTTTTAGAGGCAGAATTAATAACTCAGAAATAAATAGTCCTTGGAGTGAAACAACCTAAGTTTCCTATTTCTCTTTTATTGAGAAGTCCAAAGAGTCAACATAAGCCATCAGGACAGCATTTGCTGTACACAGCCTATTCTTTTTATCTCTGAAATAGATTCCAAAGAAACACAACAGCCTGAAAAAGTGGCAATTGTGATACCTCTGCAAATTACTATGCCTGGATGTAGACAACTGTGGAGAGCCTGTGAGAGCCAGAATGAAGTCCTCCAATATTGTTTTCTGTCACAAGTGATCCTTCTGAAGTAATGTGAACAACTACTAAAGAAGTTAGGAAAAACACAGTGATTTGGACTTAATTTTTGAAAATGCTCCAAGTATTTCTCTTCAGTGGGCATTGGCCTAGGTTCTCATGCCTTAGGGCTATGAGACACTGATGGCTTTCTTTTTACCAAGTCCTACAGCCTCTCTTCAAACTGTGATGCCAAATTAACCTCAATGGAAGTTACTTTAGAGGGTCAAGCCAGTGCTCTGTTAATATAATGCAGCCATAAAGTACAGCTCTTGGGAGCACAGCGAGATTTATGCAGTTAATATAAATGTACTTTGAAATAATCTATTAAAAAAAAAAAAACAAACCTAAAAAAAAAAGACTACCACAGAAAAGAGGAGCAGCAACAGTAGCAATAACACCGAATTTGAGTATGCTGGAGTCTGAAAAGGCATTTTTACACATTTATATTTTAAATAATTCAAAGTACTATATCAGCAACCCTTGGATAGCACAAGGACATTGGTTTGTACAGACATATGCATCTCAATCCTGTGAAAGCCTCAAGAGTGCTTTGGTAACATCTACCCACTAACAGCCCATTACAACATGATTATTTTCATTTCTGTGGTTAATCCTTTGGGGTACATGTCTTCATGGCAGAAGTGATTTTTCTTCCTAATTCATACTTTTAAAGTGAAATTAAGACTGGAACATGAAGAGTACAGTTTAAAGGAAGATGAAAGTACGTGGAAAAGAAGTGATAATTAAATTGTGACTGATTTATATTTCTTGATCAGCCAAGAAAAATTTAGTTTATCTGTAGGCCTCATGACTTTTCACTGCATAGCCATATTGCACAAACTTTTAATAGACAATAAGAAGAAACATGACGGGGTTAGTACAGATTTAGGTCAACATGAGCATGCCAGCAAGGCAGAGGTGCTAGCAGAGCTAGAAAGCAATGCAGTAATGATCTGCAAGGCCACATAGTTCAGTGTTAGAGCAGACTTAGCTCCTTCACAAGCACTTTATATTTTAAATCAATTTATTCTACCTTTATGGATTTCTTGAGTCAAGGCCAATGCTTTTATTCTGCATCCAGAGATAGGCTAGACAATAAACGTTGCAGAAATTAATTTGTCTAAAAAAGATGTGTGTCATTGAGATTTGAGAAGAATATAAGCATCTCGGAAAAGTTGCTGAGTATAAATGTTTACCCTTTGTTTACTCAGCTCTGGTAAGACTCTATACGGTCCAGCTTTCACAGTAAATTTTGTGTGGATATGACTTAGGTGTAGCACATCTAGTCTTTAGAACAAAACCCTACACAGGCCTAAGATTTTGCATTGGTTCTATATTCTCAGTAAGAGTTTCTTCATATTTCACTTGATTCTAATCCCAGTTTCTGCAGTAAGGAATTTTGTAGAAGCAATCACATGAGATAATATAACCATTTATTTTTTATTTAAATATGAGATGTAGGAGTGCCAGGACCTGGTGTTTAGCTCTCTCAAGCATTGCTACCAGCTTCCATGACACTAAAGAATATTTAAAATACATCTAGAAATGGAAATGTCAAAAGGTGTAGACTTGTTTATAGTGTGGTTACAAGGAATCAAAACTTGAGGTGTAATGAATTCAGCAGCATGAAATTATATTTGTTAGCAAATTCTGGAAGAAAAGGAACTTTAAGGATTAATCCAAGGACTCATAAGGATGAATCTTTATCAATGCTTACCTTGTGAATGGCAGATGAGTTTGACAAATAGCACTGATTATATTTTTAGTATGTGAACAAATTAAAATTTTACCCTCATTACTGCTGCATTGTTGCATTTTGAGCTTTCCACAGGTATCTACAGAAGAGAAATGAGCTAATATGCACAAAGACTGGTGTAACCTCATGTTAATTCTACTTCTGAATCTTCTTTACTCTTTTTCTCGGTAACAAAACTGAGAAAAAGAGTAAAGAAGATTCAGAAGTAGAATTAACATGAGTGGGATTCCATTTTACTTGATTTTTACAACTTTACATCTCACCCAGTTAAAACCAAAAAACCACTAGTGATACCTGTTTCAGAACTCACTGATAAAGATTGCATTTCCTGGACTTACTGCCTCAACACAAAATTGCATACTATTATTTTTCTCATAGTCAACCCTCTCCTAATGCCATGTATCACTTACCCATGTTCCTTAGTTACCACTGTATGAAATGCTCTCTTTTTCACAATAAAACTTTTTCACATCCTTCTGGATCAAGGCATCATTTACACTAGCAATTAGAGAGTTTTAAAGGAAATATTTAACAACTAACATGACCTTGAAAATGTACCTAAACTTTTATAAACTGGAAGAACACATTCAGATTTGGTGGTATGTCAAAACCCTTGAAGATTCTCAAAGTGTTTCTATGTATCTTGAGATTATGCAGTTTTGTTTAAACTTGAATTACATTAAATTTCATTTATCGTTAATACTATAAAATGAAAGTGATATAATCTCTTACAATCCTATGACAATGGGATGCTGATTGTGTCTCATAGATTTGAATTGTAGATTTAAATAGTGACATTTTATGTAAAGGGCATCATGTTAACACAATTTTCTAGAGATTCTGGTATTTTTCAACTTTATCTGAGAATACAAATAGATTTTAAATTCATATGTATTTCTTCATCTTAAGGGCACTCTCTACGTAAGAAAATAATACAGTTTACACATTGCAACTGATAGTTTTCAAATATTATTTAAAAAAAAATTTTTCCAGCATTCAATTTCAGCTTAACTCTACTTAGAAGAGGTAAAAAAACAAAACACTGCATCATTTAGGATGGCTTGGATTTGCTACACAGTTTTCAGTTTATAGCAACTAGAGACAAATCTGATTCCAATAGATCCATGCAGCTTTTATCCTTAAAGTTACTGAATCAGTCAGTTTTTCCATTAGCTGGATTTACATGTTGAAGATTGTAGTGAGAAGTGCATCAGCAAGTTACAATTATTAAATGGTTCAGAGCTTATTGTGCATCCTTGCCCTGGTCTTCATTCTTCGGCTACATTTCTGCTAAACAGGTCAAAAGGAGCAGAGTGCCTATGTATATGCTATTTATCCTGAAAAGAGCCTTAATAAATTGGCTATTTTAATCAAGCATCATGCACATAGTGAAAAAAAATAAAAAATGAAACAGCTTCTGAATCATAGAACCATAGAATAGTTCCTATTTGTCTCTGCATAAATAAAAGGACTGATTGTAACAGTACAAGCCTGACTGAAGATAATACAGATTTTCTGATATTCTGAAATGCTGAATAATAACATTAATAAACAGCAGAACAGGGATTAGAGGAGGTCAACACATGATATTACTAGTAATTAATAATAATAGTAATAAAAGCTGATACACTTTAACTTTGATCCCTTTCTCCCTACCGCAAGAAAATTCATGCTGTACCACTGGAGTTTTGGCTGTGTGATTTATGCAAGATGAGGTTCACAGTCAAGGAACAAAGAGAGGTTCTGAAAGCTGAAAACTAAATTCAGGCCAAATGTAATGAAATCAGAAATCTAGTCCTGTTGGTATAGTCAGGTTGCTATTGTATAATTTTCACATTTGAACAAATGAATGTAGATTTGGAGCTCAGAAAAGCTGCTCCAATGGTTTCTGTCGTATAAAAATATTTTATTTATTCTTTTATCTAGTCACTTACGCTACCTATCTTCACCATGCTACTTAGACTATTCTTAACAATCTGTGTAAGGTCTGCCTTTAAAAGATACTACAGGACACCTGGGCTGGAATTCTGTTTGAGTGATTTTGTGTGCGTTTTTTCACCATGTGTCTTCAGAATGAAGTGAATTTGTGTGATTGTGACACAAAGAATGAAAGATCTTTTACTATGAAGAGCCTCAATGGTTTTCTTCGCTGTTATTCATTACACTTTTTCTCATTGCCTTAAACACACTTCAGTGAAGATACTGTTTTATAACTAAAAGAGGGAGAAGTTTTTAATGACTCCATGAATATTTCACAAAGAAAGAGCATTAATATACAACATTAAACAAAAATAATTAATTGATTTTAGAACACTATTAACTAATCTGGTTTTCTGGGTTGCACTATTCATTTGAAAGAAAATTTAAAAAATAAGCTTTTATTTTCCTCCAGTATCCTGTCAGGTCAGCTACAAAACATGTAAAACTGTTCTCTAAAAGTAGGGGATGGATATTTCCTTCCTTATAATTTATTTGTATTTGCTTATGAGTACACCCTTAATGAATGTATCTACCAAGAGCATTCAGAGAGAAGTGAAGGAGAAAGCAAACAGGAAATGAAACAACTCCATCTCTTTCAGTTTAACATCTAGGGAAATAAAAACACATGAGTATTTACCACTGCAGTATGATGGACAAGACAAATGTAAGGTACCTCCTGGAGCACAAACCAAGTGGAAAGAACTGTTGCTCACAAAATATAAGACAACTTGGTAATTAAGAAAAGTTGGAGAAGTGGGGAAATTTTCGTCAATGTCAGACAGTGAATAATAAGAGAATTGAGAACATACAGAAGATACTCCAAACAAAAATTATTCTTCTCTTCATGAGCACATAAGCAGTTCACAGTGCAGCCACAATGGTGGGTGTAGAAGCAGTATCCACCAGAAAATTCCCAAATTGCCAGAAGACCTTCCTTCCATCCACCTTTTATCCTCCAAACACTTATTTGCGCTCTGCTTTTTCACAATGTTAGCCTCATTTTAACCAATGTTATTTCACTGCTTCCTTCAGCTTATCTCTATCCAAATTTACCTCCCAAGCCTGGTATGTTTTGTATGACATATTGCCTGTTGCCCCTTTGAGCCACAGAATGTATTTTTACTTTGTGCATTTCCACAATAAGTGGCAAAACAGAGTTCAGCAGATTCAGGTAGATAGTCTTACTGCAACAATTTCTGAGTCCTCTGCATGCACAAGTTAAATGCAGAGAGACACTGGGTAGGGAGCAGATGTTCTGTTCACACCAAATAAGGAATCTGTCACAGTCAATAAGCTTCTTGATTTGTTCTTTTCATACATCCTATAAAGTTCAAATTTATTTTGGAAGCCTTATTTTGTGTCCTTTGTGTTATTACCCATTGGGCTAAAATAATAATAAAAAAACAAAACACATAATTAAAGAAGTTTAATAAGAAGTTGACTTAGTAACTACAGTTTATCCTTCCCTTCTCCTTAATGAGGGCCAAATTAATCTCCAACATACATATATGATACAACCTCTCTGTAGGAAGAAAAAAGTATGATTTCTGCTTCATTGAGCTCCTGAAGGCTTAGGAAAGGAAGCTTTCTGGTTCTGTTGCAAAGCTTTTGATATTGGTCATCTAGGAATATATGTGAATAATAGAAAATGCTTAATTTCTCAGTTAATCACTGGTAGGAGACTCTCATGAGGTATTTTATTTGTCTGTGTCCAACATTTTATTAAAAAGACACAGTGTTTCATATACAAAGCAAACGGATAAGAAAAACTATTCTCTAACATATCATCTTTTATTAAAAACAAAGAAAGGAAGAAAATTCCAGTGTCACAGCTACTTCTTTTAATGACATTGGGAAGATTATGCAGGAGCAATGGGAAAATCCAGTTTGCTTTGGATTACTTTTGAAATTATAGCTATTCCATTATGTATTTGCTAAATCCTCTGAAGTAGGCTTTTAGAACTAGCACTGATTTTGTGCTGGATAAGACAAAAGGTTTCTATCATAGGAACACAGAAGCTAACACATCAAAATAAAGAACAACAGTTAATCTAATTCAGTTTCTTCCCCAGTTTACTGTTTCAGGTGCTGATACACCTCTGTAATTACAAGTAACTGTATAACTCCATCGAAAAAAAATGCACAATGAAATCTAAGCAAGATCTGAACAGCTCAGGTGGGGATAAAGCTTGTAAACACTATTCCAGCCAGCATTTTTTGACAAAATATCTTACTGAGACTCTCATCTTCTTGAAAATCAAATTAGCATCATCTGAAGTCATTATATAATATAAACTGCATCTATTTTAGAGGACCAGGACAAAACATAACCTGAAAATCCTGATCTAAGAATTAAAGTAGGATTTGAACCATTGCACAGAATTTTTGTATAGGTGAATTTTGCCCATTGACACTATTTCAATCCATACTGTGACAACCCTGCAGAGCTGTGGAAGAACAGCACCTCTGCCTATCGCAGCGGTGCTAACCTACCCCGTCTCATAGCTCATAGCTCAGAGCAGATCAGTGCAAAAAGTGCCAGTGTCCCACATCCAAAGGCAGTAAGGCCTGGTAAGGTACAAATACGGTAAGCTATGGGGAATCTGCATACTTAATTGAACTCTTTCAAATCAGTAGAGCAGAGATAAAGTCAAAGGGAGAGATGAGATTACAGAGCAAAGTTGCAAGGAACCAAGGAGGAGGTTACTCCTGTCTGGGACACAGTCACCCTCAGCTGTGTCCTGGGTGAATCTATGAGTTGGATGTACCTGACAGATACCATGAGAGAAAGGGAACACAGTATGGAACTGTGAATGGGCAAGAAAGAGGCCAAGCTGCTGGGAAAGTGTGAGGTGGGAGACATTTGTATGACTGCCACTTCCAAGCCAAGAGCCTTGGCAGGAATGACAATGCATGGACTTCATTGCCCAAAACAGCACAAGGGGATAGATAGGTTCTGCATAACCCTGCAAGTGAGCTATCACTCTGGTGACCTAGACCTGCTCTCTGGGCTGGGCTGCTATAAATTGCAGCAGTCATTTTGAAATAAGCATATAGACTAGTTACTATAAATTGTAGTAACTAAGAAACAAATAATTTACTTGTTTCTTAGCATAGAAAATTGTCACAAAAGCATTCAAAAGGAGACCTTTGAAAGCTGTGAGGTGAGGTTGTCCACTGATGCTTATTAAACACAATAGAGCAGATGCAACCTCTGGCTCAGAAAGCCCTTAAATTGACAACTGGTAGAAACAGAGGAGACTATAACAAGGAAAGCACAAGCAGTATTTACTGTATTTTTTTTTTTAATGCTCTTTCCCGACGCATCTGCTATTTTTGGCATCATCAGAGATCCAAAAAGGAAGCAAAAAATAGAATTTCTCATGTTTTATTAGCTCTAATTTTCAGTCAGTCTGATTGAAACATGGCAATTTGGTCTGACCTAATTCAGCCTTTCTTTAGAAAGAGAGCTGGTGAATATTTCTATCTGTGAAGATGTTAAAGCTGAAAATTTTTAGCAGTGTTGGGTGCTTCCATGCTGTTCCAATAAAAACCATTTAGGTTTTGTCTTTTTGTTTCTCGCTTTCTCCTCTGTCCTTTTCTGGTACAGAATAGAGGGAAATTGTTAATTACAGATTTCTTCATATTGTTTTCTTTTGAACTCACTACAATTTTGAAAAGTTAAACTTTTAAGTTACTGACAGATAGAAATAAAAATCTACTTCTTCCAACTGGAGTAATCCCAAATTTTAATATTGATAATAATATTTTAACATTAACTAGCAGGCCAAGATATTAAAAAAAAAAAAAAAAAAAAAGAAAGAAAAAAGTGAACAGCTTATAGACAAATGTTCTGGTTTACTGCACAATAAAAGATGAATGAGTGGAAAACTTTTTCCAAAGAAAATGTAATTCAATAAAATGACTAAAAATCATTAGTTATACTTCCCATTCTGGTAATCAAAAATAACATTTAGAAAAAACAAAATTTGGATCTGAAATCTGGTTTTCATTTCTAGGCCAAACAAAACAGAATCATTTCCAGTTTTCTGGACCAGAATATATTCTTCTCATCATGTCTGTATTCCCATCTAGACAGACACTTCATAAAGGTGGCTAACACTATGCAAGCACTGTACTGAATGCAGCTCCTATCCCAGAGATCTTACAAGCAAAATTAGATTCAGTAAAACACATTCATTGAAACAGGCTGCTAAGGCTGTATATTTAAAGAACATCTTCATTGACTATGAAGAGAAATGCTTCTCCACAATACACACTGTTGAAAAAAGGTGTGTTTCCCAGGGCAGTAGTCTATGTTTTCTCCATCACACAAAGAACAGTTGTAGAATCACTGGCATGCCCTACAGGAATTTCAGTCCTGTCCAGAAGCATATGTGCCATTGTAATCTCCCCTCCCTGCCCTGTTTGTTTCAGTTTTTAAAACTATTGAGTCCAAATGCTGCCTACCTGTCCAGTGTAAATTTCATCAAGAAAGAATAAAGAGTTCCAAAGACTTTTTTCCTCCCTGGTGAAAGTAACTCCAAAAAATGTGGAAAAAGTTTTTAACATCTCTTTTGCAAAGCTAAGGAACAGGAAACAGATTGCATTTGGCTGAGTCATAATATTACAACATACCTTTCTACAGCATGCACATTAACGATTACTTTAATTCATAAACATTAGCAACCTCCCAACACTTGTGGGCGTTACATTCCATCTTGTGTTTATGCAGGTTCCAACTCCTTATAATCTCATTTTCTATTTAAATCAAAATACTATTTTATTTCTTCAACAAAGAAAGAATAAATAATGTAAAATGTCAGCCTTTCCAAATGATAAGGAAACCCTGGCACTCATCTGCCACTGGAAACCTATTTTTAGGACTAAAGGTTTATAAAACTAAGGAGAGCTTTTGTCCTAGATAATGCACAATTTCTACTTCTGTGGGTGGATTTTTGGTGATGTGTTTAACACAGAGTAGAAGAAAACTTAGCGCATTGGCAAGGTATGAATATAATAAATGTTGTTCAGTGCTTACAGGCAGAGGTGGACAAGTTTAGAACAGGTGCAAAGCCACTGGTTTCAGGAGATTTCATCTTTCAGAATGAAATTTTGCTTCAGTGGAATCCAAATCATTGCTCAGCACCATTAAAGGGTCATTGTTCTAGTCACTTTTTTTATAGGGTAAACCACTGGCTTTTAAATAATGCAAAATAATTAGTTTCTACTGATTTATAGCCTATTGGAATAATTTTAATTGGACTTTGCTGATTTTCTGCACTGATTGCTAGCTCTTTCTTAACTGTTTTTTTCTAAGCAGTGGAGCACTGAGGAAAATTACTTTAATGATAATGTAAACAGAAAAATACCCCTTGGTGGAATTAAAACATTGTTAATTATAGCCCCTTCTGGAAATACTTTGCCAGATGCTTAGAAAATAATGCCCATGGATACCTTAAATTTGGGGTTTAACTGCATGATTTTTTACACATAAATATTTTCTTTAGTGATGTAATTCCAAATGCCCAGCTGTCGTTTTGAAAACTTGTAATGGCCCTCACAAACCTATACACAGGCCCTCAAAGAAAATCTTCTCTCTTTACTGTCCACATAGTGATTTTCCACTTTTCCTGTTAGATTACACTGTGTAAAAAACAGAAAGGTACACCTTCTCACATGCAATCACAACTTCATGGGACAAAAATAATGCACCTTAGAAGCCTTCAGCATTAAAACAGATAAAAGGTCTCTGAAAGAGTTATTGAGGACACAGAAAAGAGATTAAGGTACTAAAAGCCTTTTAAATAATTTGTGTCTTTGAAAGGCATAACTTATTTCTATCTATAATTTAACATATATATTTTGTGATTAATTAGAGACAGAAGGCATAGAAGATTCACATAGGCAGTGTTCTGAATCACAGCTTTGATGCAGGGACTGCAGGCAAACATTTATTTATTATGTAAATGTGGGTAATGTCAGAAGATGTTACTGGCTTCAGTGTTACTAAAAACTGTTCTTTACTCATGCTCATGACTGAGAGACGTTTGCCCACAAACCAAGAAATACTACACTGGGAAGATGAGCTGAGATCCCCATCCAAAGGCCTGAAGTTCCTCATTTGTGCATAGAACAGCCAGGAGAGAAACTACAAGAAAGCAGAAGCCAAGCTTTCCTCTTAGTAATGCAATCCTAAGTCTGGAGTCACTGAACTAAACAAAAATCATGGAATCATAGAATAGTCAGGGTTGGAAAGGACCTTAAGATCATCCAGTTCCAACACCTCTGCCATGGAGAGGGACACCTTGCACAAAACCATGTCGCCCAAGACCGCATCTAACCTGGCCTATAACACTGCCAGAGATGGAGCATTCACAACTTCCACTCAGCCTTCTTTTCTCCCAGCTTTCCCCAACAACAACCCCAACTTTCTGCAACTTTTCCCAACAACAAACCCAACTTTCTCAACCTGTCTTCATACGGGAGGTGCTCAAATGCCCTTAACATCCTCATAGCCCTATTCTGGACTTGCTCCAACAGCTCCATGCCCTTCTAATGCAGAGGACACCAGAACTGTACACAATACTCCAAGTGAGGTCTCATGAGAGACTAAAAACCTACTCTTCCCATAAGGGCAGGAATTCTGCATTCAAGGGGAGAAAAGAAAAAGCAAAGAAAAAGAAAGGAGGACTTGTAAACTAGCAGCGGGTGTTTGAATGAGCAGACATGACGTCTTTTTGTTCAACTTTAAAAACAAATCAGTAGACCAGAGATCTGATAGAAAGGTGTATGATTTAATGCTCTGGCCAAAAAAAAAAAAAGGTGATATTCTTAAAATAGGGGTTTTTTTAATTCATCATATATGCCATTTTTTAGCTTTTTTAAATTCAGTTTCTCTTCCTCTTTATCACAAGGAAAGAGTAACAAAACTCAACAGTTAACGAGCTTTGAAGTTGAAGCCCAAAACAAAAAAAAAAAAAAAAGAACAAACAAAAAAAATCCTGTTTTGGTTTGGCTTTTTTGGTGGTTTTTTGTTTTGTTTTGTTTTTTTCCAAAGGGCCATAGAGAAGAGAAAAAATTCTATCACCAACAATTGCCATTCTGGCCCAGATGTTGCCTGGCCTGTTTCAAAGGCAACTGCTGCTATGCCCATGCTGTCAGCAGACATGCTAATCTCACTCCTTGGAACAATACGTCTGCAAAATACACACTACAGCAGGATCAAATGGATGTCTTTTTTCAAGGAAAGCTAGCTGGTGAAGAGAATTCCATCTCATAACTTTGTGAAATCCTGCCATCATACTAGAACAGCTTCAATGACACAGGGCTCATTTAAATGTTACCACTACCTCTGCTCCCGCCTGCCTTCTTCTGAAAGGACAGCAGTCTGTGAGATGTCTCATTTCCCTCAAAAAAAAAAAAAATGGAAATGCTGGTATCCCCTTCTGTCCATTTCCCCAGGTCCAGTCTAGTACATTATCTAGGATCATGTTCTATCTCTGCCACCAGTTATTGCTTGTTATCTGTTTGCCTACTGGAGAGCAACCAAGATTGTAACTATTCCCTTCCCAAATATTACCAGCCAATGAATCATTACTTCCATGAATCCTGAATGAAGTACTAATCCCATGCACCTCATGTCCTCAGTGTTGCCTCATCACCATTTGGAGTTGGCCAGTGTCCTCTCAAATAGTAACTCAGAAGTGCTCAAAGCCACTTTGTGCCAGAGAAGGGTAAAGTTTTAAGAGCAATGGTACGGAAGAAGGGAATGCGTGAAATTATGAGAAATTCCTACTCAAAATGTGCAATTCCTACTCACTTTATTTCTAAATTTAGCATAGTTTATTAGAAAGGCAGATCATAAAACCTTTTCCCCCTAACAAAATACAAACCCCAAACCCCCAAATAATCAGAGAACTAAATAAACCCATATGAGTATGCCATCAGCTGTGGCCTTTTTTCTAGAAATAATAGCATAAAACTTATTTTGGCAAAAAAGATCTATTCACCTTCAGCCAAAACTATTTAATGTCACTGAAGCTGACAGAACTGCTCAGCAGCATTACATTCACTTTTAATCACCACTCTCCAAGCTTTACTACATCTTCTACTCTATTGGCTTATGGCCATTTCAAATGTTATGTCCTTGAATAACAATTTTCTGCTTTCCCATTTTTTCCTTCATGCACAATAAAGGGCATCAAAGCATTAAGTGCACAGAAATTTAGCTACATAACCCCAATTGATACTATTAGAGTCAAAATAAGAGTCAAAATCCAAACACAATGTATCTGATTTTTTTTTCTGACATATATAATGTATATATGTAGAGTACACTACACTGGGAAAAAGGTCTTTTTATCCAGAACATTTCCTACATATGATAGAGGGAAGCTCTATATGCACATAGTGCACTTTATCTCTAATGTAAGTGTTTGGTTGGGGATTTTTTAAATTACATTAAGTCAAATTGTATTATTTCTGAAGGAATTCATTGTCAGCTAGCAAAATAATTACTTGCAAAATGAGCTTATTATTAAATTCCATATATATTTTCATATATATTCATTAATTTTCATATATATTCCAAATATATATATATTCCAAATATATATATATTGAAGAACCCAAGTTCTTCAAAATAATAATCTGGAAATATTCTGGAGTTATATCAAGAATGCCATTTTGTCTCAAGGTTAAAACCTGCATTTGATATAATGGACTGTCATGGTTTAAGCCCAACCCCTAACTCAGAGTCACGTAGCTGCTTGCTCACTCCCCCCTCCCCTCTTTTTCGTCCCTCCCAGTGGGATGGGGAGGAGAATTGAAAGACTAATTCCCACAGCTTGACATAAGAACAGTCCAGTAACTAAGGTATAACACAAAACCACTGCTGCTACCACCAATAATAATAATGGTAAGGGAAATAACAAGAATACAACCGCTCACCACCCACCAACTGATACTCAGCCAGATCCAAGCAGTGATCTAGCCCTTCTGGGTAATGCCCCCAGTTTATATACTGGGCATAACATGCTGTGGTATGGAATACCCCTTTGGTTAGTTTGGGTCAGGTGCCCTTTCTCTGCTTCCTCCGGACTTCCCTCCTCCCTGGCAGAGCATGAGACTCAAAAAGTGCTTGGTTGGAGTAAACATTACTGAGCAACAGCTAAAAATGTCAGTGTTATCCGTGTTGTTCTCAGGCAGAAAGTCAAAAACACAGCACTGGAACACAGGAGAAAAGTGACTGCTATGGCTGAACCCAGGACAGGGACTTACAGGAAATTAGTCCTTCCAGAGTCTATTTAAACCAACATAGCAACCTTTTGTGCATCAAGAGTCAAAACCAGTGTCATAAGAGAACACAGTAGGGCCAGTCTTAAAATTTGTTGGTGCACCTTTTTTTGGACATCAGAGAAGCAGTCTCGATCATACATTTTCTTAAGGCTTCCCACATCTTTTTTATAGCACCTGTAGAGGGAGGAATGTGGGCTCCACTGAGGCTCAGAAATATTAATGAAAGATTTGCAGAATCCCAAGCTAAATATTTTTTTTTTTGCTAAATAAGCGAAGCACTGGAAATCAATAGGTTCAAGCCTCCCATTAGCTAGCAAATCATTGGATTCCAAACCTGCAAAAACAAATAACTCCCTTGCTAATCTTTAAAAATGTCTTCATTGTAGAAAACCTTTATATGTTCATGATATATTGTAAAGATTTTTAATTATAGCTGTGCCCATCATAATTACAATGCCTCATTATATGATTATACAGATTCCTATTCATTATGAAAACACAATTAGGAAAATAAAGGAAAGAACATCATCACATACACCTTCCAAAACTATAGAAAATAAGTACCAGTAAGGCCTAACTGTGCCAGCTTTTCTTGCATAAGAAGTCTCACAGCAGAGAAGCACAAGCTTCAGAACAAAACAGGCATTAGCTATGACAATCTCTGGGGTTCTCTATGTACTATGTACCGGTGAAGTTCAACAGAACATCACTGTATGGTTCTATTACACTCCTGCTTGGTACCATCTTGCTAAATTTTTTCCTTCAGCATTTTACCAGGTACTTTTTTGACTTAGTGATTTAGTAGAAGATTTGGGCAAAACAATTTCTCTTGACAATAACAGCTACATCCTGCCAGCAGATCTCTAGAAATACACCGTTATTTGCTCAGTTATCCAGAAGATTTGCATTCCAGTTTTGAAAAAAATCGAACCCCCCCAGACAAATACAAACAAAAACAAACAAACAAACAAACAAACAAATTAAAAACACAACTATTTGGTCTTTCAATTCTGAGCTTTCAATTTTGGCAACAGAAAGGCTGTTTTCGGCTATAATGATGTTCTTCTGCTACCTAATGGAATATTGATCTCCTTAAGCAAGCGTAAAACAATCAGTACACTACAAAGAAGAGGAAAAATAAGTAAGAAACCATCTCCTTACTCTTTTCACGCATAATTGGAACAAATACAAATGGACTGAAACCAACAAGGCAGAAATTTTTGCATACTAAACATTATTTGTGTGGTCTCTACCCTGAGGCAAAGTTTTGGCATGCATCAAGCTTGTCATGATATTGAGATACCTGCTGTAAGGGTTTACTCGTGCAAGACTTGCATGCTTAAGCTGCCAGATCATGGGACTGAGTAAATAGCTTAATCTATTGTGCAATGCTTCTGGCATGCATTTATGAGTTTCCTGTGTTTCATTTCCATAATAAAAATAAAGGAGTGCATAGTATGTATCCAACCAGGAATTTGAAGGTGTCTCTGTGCCTGCAGAAATAGCCTCCAGTAGGCACAAGCTAGAGTTAGGTGGGATGATGTTTAACTAATAGGAGAATTTGGGAAAAACAAACTAAGGAGTGGGAAGACACAGTATGAGAAAGGTTTACCTGCTTATAATAGTATGTATTCATTGATATTACAAGATTAAGCCTTTGGACATTTGTGTCGGAGCCTGAGAATATTTAAAACAACTCCTGTTGTTCAGCTCTGAACATGGCTGCTGGCTGGAACATTAAAGACTACCTTTCATTTGTGTTGACTGAGAGGTCTTCAGCCATTAAAAAAAAAATCCCAGCCTTCATTTTCTTAACTCTTATCAAATAAGAAAGAAAAAACACAAATAGCAGCTTTGCCCAAGTCATTAAGCTCTGCTCTAGGAGGTCCTCGAGTAGGTTCAAGATTCTCTTTCTTGGCCTGTCAGCTCACATTTGTGCTTCCTGTGAACATATAGACATTGGATCGTACAATGCTGATCACCTGTGACAAGAAACCTACCTTACTGCTGGGGCCTTCACTCACAGCAGCAGTTTCTGATGTGATGCTTACTAATTTAGATGTGCTTTATGCAAGTAAAACAATAAAATGTTGCATATTAAGAAACCAACTGTGTTACTCCTTCTGTCCATGTTGGCCAGAGGGGCACAGAAATTAGCTCTAGTTGGGATCATTCTACTGCTTGACCAGGCCAGCACCAATGGAACTTCTCCGCATTAAAAACCAGCCAGGGATGGTTCACTTGGTTTTGGATGCACTTACTTGTAATCCTCAGCTCCCTCGGACTTCTAAATTAGCAGAAGTTCCATAAGCTTTTATGAGTCTTTGCAAATGCAGTGTAAGCACTGAGATGCCTTCCCTCTCTTCGCCTATTTACTGTTCCTAAGCATAATCAAGGTAATGATTATTTGCTCAAAATGCTGTGCATGTAAGGGAGACACAAAAAATAACTGTGTCCACTGCATAATATAGAAAGGATTTCCCACTTTGAGTTCAATTCAAATATTACTGCTCAGTCTTCAGAACTATTCATAAATTAAACTTTCTTGTAAGCCTCCTTTACCTAATGACTGAGTGATGTCTATTCAGCTGAAGTGGAAGATTTAAATGCCAAGAGAAATACACAGCAAATGAATGGATACAAAATGAACCATTAGAGTCAGGACTATTAAAATCAATTCATTATGTTAAGACTTTTAAAATGTTACCAGCAAAAGGATTAACCCCCTTGTTAGGAGCATTCACAGGTGAGACTCATCCACAGAAAATAAATGTGGAAAAAAAAACCCCACAGTAACTGTACTACAAAATGTGATTCCAATATCAACAAGAGGGCTCCTGGCTTTATCCTTCCCTTACGAAAAAGACAAGAAACTGAGAATGAGACACCACTGAGAGCTGGGATCAAATCATGCAAGGAAATGCAAAGGCTAAGAGAGAATAAAAACTCCTAATTGAGTTCATATCACACAGTCAAAGGGAGGAAGAAATGGAAACCAGAACATCAATCATAATGGTGTCTATCATTTTCTTGTTTTGCCTTGCTCCTTTGTAAGTTCTGCAACCATCCATGTGTATTCTGCCCCTCATATCTACAGGCCCAAAGCTCTAGGCTAATTACAAGAGGCTGAAAACAATATCCTTCCTGGACAGAATGCATTTTAAAATAAGAACAGACACCTACCTGCTGGTCAGTCACTTACATCTGTTCCCTCCAGTTTTTCCTGTACATTACCCCATTATTCCAATATAAAGGACTACGTGTCATATTAATTAAAGGACTGCAAGATCATTTTGATATTCTTCAGCTGAATGATTTACAACAGAAGATGCAGGAATGAGATCACCTTATCTCTGCTGAGTGCAGAACTGAATGAAATTAATTTCTGATTTTTTTCTTCTAATCAGATGACTGCAAATCAGCACAAAACCTTCCAGTCCCTGGGGTATTTTCAATATGGCAAATATGATTTTAATATTATTTGATCAAAAGAGGAAGCAGTAGCTGTTTCAAATTGCCTTTTAATTCTTATATATCTGTGATGGGCAATAAAGTAAAAGAATCTCAAAAAGACAAAAGAGAAAAATCCCTTCTAATTCTACCTTGATAACAGTTTACATATGACAAGTTAATATAATGCATTTTCACAGAAGATCCATCTGATTAAGAGGCAAAGAAAACTATTCAAGAACAATGAAGAAATAAATGGTAAATATAAGAAGAATATTTCTCAGGAATGGAAATGCTGGCAAGTGTAAATAGCATACACAGCTCTCATCCAGAAAGCAGAGACACATGGTTAATTTTAATTTTAACCTCATTTGAGACTGGAGCATGTGATTCACTGCCCCATTTAGTTCAGAATTAAAATTAAGCATGTGCTTAAGTACTTTTCTGGACTGAGGCCATATCTAAGAGTACACTAGTCATGAGTTCTTATTGCTATGGGTTGGTTCACAATTGAAAATTCAAAGCTGTAAGACAAAATACCTGGAGTTTGTTTAATTAATTTATTTTTCATGTGGGAATGCATTGGTATCATGAAAAGCTACAGCAGTTACATAACTCCTTTTGAAAAACAAAGCCAAAACAAAAATTCACAGAAAACTTAGCAGAAGAAATTAATTTAGAAAATTCACAGAACATAGAGAAAGAAAAACTGCTTTTCAAGATTGGTTATACTGTCCTATGTGTCTGTGTGCATTGTGACAATTTTTTCCCCATTCCACAGTATGTGGTTCACAATCTACATAATAGTGAGATAAAGCTGAGAAAAAAGCTACTATGAATATCCCAAAG
>JBCJKH010061209.1:1905-12218 GCA_039877255.1 Loriculus beryllinus
GAAAGTGCACACTTGTAGCCAAATGATGTTACACCAACCAAAAACCATTTGTCCCCATCTTCAAATGTCAGAGGGCCACCTGAATCTCCCTGCAATATGAAATCCAGAAGTTAAAAGTGAACACTGTGAGTTCTGAAGCAGAGCCTGTTTATGCTGTTTTGTTTGTGTTGATCCTTAATTGTAGACATTGTATACCTGTTTGTCTTGGGCACCAGAAGCAAGATCAATATGAATACTTACATGTGGAAGAATTCTTGAGATAGATAATAGATTTCTTTTTTTTTTTTTTCATTTTTTTTCTTTTTTTTTTCCCCCTTTTTTTTAAAGAATGTGATCTTAAGCTCTGATCAGTCTTTCAGTACAGGATTGGTTTTCAAATTATTTTTCTGCATCTTACTTTTACATTTAGCCTTTCATCTTTCAAAAAGCTTGGGTAAATGTGTAGGATTGTTTTTTAATTAAACCTATTCAGCCAACATGCAGTTATATTCTTGGTCACCCTTGACTTTCTGAAACTTCAGATTTAGAGAAAAAATTACAATATTACCAGAATAGGAGGTGTCCTTTTCTCAAGGACATCTGCTGAACTTCTCAATAGTTTAGCAGATGTAGCATTGCAATTGAATGTGGAAGACCAAATCTGATTCATCGCACAGCCCAAACAGGTGATGAGTCAGGCATGCATGTCTTGTTTTGATGAGAAGGAAAGCAATGACTGTTGTCTATCAAGTTAGTTGGGTATTGTCTATCCAGTATTATCTCTGTCTTTTCGTGGTCCTGTGAATGGATCTTTATGGGAGAGTTCTGCAAGAACTTGAGCATTAAAAGACTTCTGCCTGTAACTCTAGGGTGTCCGCAAATGTTCAAAGGCTGTGACAGCAGCCTAAAGGCTGAAGCACTATTAGGACTTGTTCATCTTTGCTCATGGTTGAATGGTCATTGCTCACAATGCTGGTCACTTGTACTCTATGTCAGCATGTGTGCTAAGCTGATTTTTTTTATTATGAGGTTCAGAAGGAAAAAACGAAAGAGGAAAGCCACAGAGGCTGAAGGAATGGCAAGTAAATTTTGGCTTGGATACACTCCTTCTCCTAGACTAAACTAGCCAAAGCCACTGTACCTGATGAAGTCTTAGGTCATTAGGGCAAGGCAGTTGCAATTACATGGGAGAGCTCGTCATTAGACTTGATGAGACCCAGCCAGTCTCCATGCCATAGACTCCATATTGTTGGAAGAAAAATTACGTGACAGCCAGCTCTGACTAAATCTTCAAAGAGAAGCAGTGTGCTATAACCAGAGCTGAAATGGATAAAACTAGGTCCCCAGGAAGCAGTATATGAGAACAATGAAGAAAGGCAACGTCTCCAAAATACTATGGCATCCACCTACACAAGGTCTCCAGAGTCTACAGATTCTGGGAAAAAGCATCATTGATCTCTCCCTTCATGAAGCATTTCTGAGATTTCAGTCTATTTGATATCTGTTTCTCTGTACTCTGCTTTTCCTCAAGCATGTCCTTTTCTTTCATAGAATTACTAGGCAGGAATTATTGAAAGCTTAGTGAAAGCTTAGTGCAGAAAATTTCCAGTCCTCATATTTGTCTTCCTCCAAGGTTGTTTATGTCAAGATGACAAAAAATTGCTTTTTGTCTTTTCAACTTTTATCCTGATAGAGTATCGAATGGGCAAAATACTGTGAATAGAAATTACATTGGCGAAAAGTGATTGTCCTGGTTTTAATGATTGGAGGATCAGGGAACATTTTATTCAGTAATGAGGTATGGTGTGTGCTAGTATGAAATGAGTCACATGTATTTACCTGACAAGAATCCACTCCTCCTTTGTCATATCCTGCACAGACCATATTATTAGTAATATAATATTCTGGCATCTGTTGTTGGCATTTTTCATTTGAAATGAGAGGGACCTCTGCTTCTTGCAACATATCTGAAGTGGGACCTGATGAAAATACAAAGTACAGTTATCTGCTGTAATAAACATGTACATCCTACTCAGAATTCTGATGGCTTTTTTTCTGTTCCAGCATGCAGGGCATGCTATGCAGCAGCAGGAAACTGCCTCACTGTTGTACTATTCAGGCTTATAGGCCTGTAACACAGTCACTGTTTGAACAGTGCTCATTAACTGAATCCTATCTTTCACTTGTGTAATGGGGCTGAATTTGGTTATAATCAAGATTACTAAAATCAATGACTATGAACTCACTGTGGGGAGATATGAGGGATAATAAAGGGTTTAGGAGCTTGAATTATCCTTACTATTCATCATGTAACTTTGAGTATTTAAACTTTTAAAATTCTAAATGCAATTTTATTCTGAAAATGTAGAAATGAATGCATACAAGTAACTGTGGAACTGTAATGGCATGTTTATTATTTCACAGAGACTTCAAATCTGGAGTATCTGATATACAAACAGAACATACATTTCACAATACAGTCAGTGTGCTTGGCTTCTGAAAACTGTTTGCACATTGTCAGAAAGACTAATCTTCCTCCTCCCCCACCCAATACCTGGAAATAAGATGTATGTATTCCATGTTGAGAAAAGTTGTCATCATAAATTCTAAGGGGATGCAAAAAGGTTTTTTCATGATTCAATTATCTTAGGTATGTATATATTTTTAAACAAGTAAGTTATAATTTATTTTCCTTTCGTGAAGAAACAGTGGAGGGGGATAGTTCCCAAATTTTTATATGGAGGAGTATCTCTTTAAATTATTTGACTTTAGCAACTCCTGTGGAATCAGGAGCAAGCTTTCTTTCATGACTTCATGCCTATCATAACTTTACAAGCAAATGACCCACCTTCACTCGTAATAGTACCCCAACCAGCAATGGAACAGTTAATTCCTGGTAAAAATTGTTGATTTTTTTCTGGTAAGCAGATAGGTTGTATATAACCTGTGAATAAGAAACGAGCAATCAATTTCAACCTTTTCCCTGTATTCAGGTTTTCATAAAGTCACATAAGAAAATGTTCATTAATTCAAACCTGCTTTTTGGGCAAGATAGCCAGGAAGTACTGGACTGCCTCCAGAATGATTAGGTTGTAAAAAAAATATACGACCACCTCATCACCCTCATGTGCTTAACACAGTTAGAGTTTTGCATAATAGAGTAAATCTGCTTTATTGGAAAAGAACAACTCACCTGTATATTGCACTTCGTATTGCAGGTGCATGAGAGCAATATCACTATCTTTTGTAGATTTCATGTAATGAGGATTTATAATTATTTGATCAATGTTTTGAACTACTGTTGAAGGCTGTGTCATATCTGATTGGTCATACAAGCCAAGAACTGCTTTCCACTGAGAAGGTTTTAATTGCCTCCTAGAAGTTGCAAGGAATATTCACAATTATGAATGATTAATGAAAGTTTTGAAAAATATGTTAGGTAAAATGCTAATTTTTAACCTCATGGTAATTCATAGCATTTACACATTTTGTCAAAATAAATAGAATGTAGCAGAAGTGCTTACAATTTTGGCATAGTAACGCTATCTTAAATATCCAGACTCTAGAAATACATGGTCTATTTTTTATGTTAGGCTTATAATGCATTATGTATGAAGAATTAATCAGACAGTAGTGCAGAGGAGGAAAATACATTAACTAAATTACTCTGTCTTTTTAAACACTGTGAAGAATATTGCTGACTGCCCACCAGGCAATTAATATTGGTCTCAGTTAGAAAATTATTATGGAATATCCAAAGAATAGTAGGCATAAGATGTTGTTAGGAATGCTGCAGCTCATAGAATCAGAAAACTGATCTCTTAATTTTTTAATCTAAATAATAAAAGTAAAAATATGAGATAATCTGCATTTTTTTTTTTGCTCTGCTATGCATGCTGGTTTGAGGCTACATTTATGTTAGAGAACGTAATTATTTGCTATTTGTTAATCAACTGGTTCATAGTTTCAAAAATATGCTTTTAGCCTGATTGTTGTACTGAATTGGTTTGACACCAAGAGGTTATTTTGTTCTAAACTACTAGCATTTAGGTTGAATGTTCAGGATTAAGGTGTGAAACTGCAAGCTCCCACTTGGGAAAATGCCAGTAAAATCAAGATGATAAAATGAGATTTAAGTGAAGATAGAAAGTGAAGGAAAAAGGAAGTAAGAAGACAGGTGTGGATTTATTGTGCAAAAACTAAGAGGGGCCTGATCCTTCTCATTTCAGTGTCTTTGTGTGGAATATAGCTCTTTGGAGTATAGTTTCTGTCATGCAATGAGGCGTCATTAATGTATCAGCATAGTCACGGCTCCCTTACTACTTAGTTATTTATAATGAAAGTTCAACTGTAATTTTTAATATTAATATTTCTTTTTTTGCCATTCCATTTTCTAGGTGTCTTCCTCAGCACTTGTTTTTATTGTAGATGTTATGGAAGCAAACCCTAGAAAATATTTTAATATGCATCACTTCTCCCTTCTTTGAATGGTACAAATAACACCATCTAGAGGATATCCAATATTGCCTATGGACATAAATCATGATTCATGCACAGTAATTCTTATCAATCTGTGATAATGTACAGTAGGAACAGCCAATACTGAGTTTACCTTTCTAAGATATGATGTCATCCTTTCTACCACTGGCAGAGATTCAACTCATTAATGGAAGATCACATTAATTATGGGTTAAGAGCAAATGCTCAGTATTAATACCATATATTTAAAGTGCAATTCTTCACTGTTCAGAAAATGCTGCTTAGTTTCCATGATTCTCTGCTTTAAAGTAAGGACTAAGGGTTTACCAGAAAGTAAAGAAGCCTTTAGCTGAGCCTAAAACTGATTCAAACCAGTAATTAAACAGTGAGCTAGTTGTTTATTTTTTATATTGGTGTCAAAAATTATTCATAATATGATGCCTCCTTAGTGAACTTGCATATAAAATAAATGTTTCATTATCATTAAAATAAAAAAGACGTGTCATGGATATCGTATGTCCATCTCAGCTAGCTGGAAAGATGCCCTAGAGTCAGCGGAGAGAAAGCAGCACTTGTGAATTTATATCCATTTCATGCTAAAGTAAACATCTGGAAAAATGCCTTAAAAATGTCACACCACAGGGGTTTCAGTATGATCCTTTGAAAGAGTGTTTTGCTCTATACAGGATTGATCAATGGCTCAGGTCATATTTTACCCAGCCTCACTGACAACTATCCACCACTTGGATACTTGAATGCTGTGGGAGTATCAGAACGTGTTAGCTTCTAGGAGTGCAATGAACATTACCCATATACACAGTGTGCTGCTGTCACCAGCCATTCATCACTGATAAGGGAAGCTCCACAAACAGGTCTGAAATTAAAATGGAGTGAAACTATCCAAGGCCAAGCCTCTCTTCTGGCATTACTTCCACCTACAATCCTTGTTCCGTAGCTCTGAGTTTCCAGGTGCTTTCCACAAGCTAAAAAAAAAAAAAAAAAAAAAAAATTAAAATCAATAAATAAAAAAATGCAGCTTTTTAGGGGGATATAGCATGTTTTATTAGACTAGCTAATATTGTTGGAAAAATTGGCTTTGTAGTATCTAAACTGCTATTCAAAAATATTGTTACTGGAAAAATATTGAGGTTTTATAGCTGAAATCAAGATACAACTTTATAACTTGGATTTAGATGTGTTCTTTCCTCAGACCTTCTGGATTTTTTATGTGTGTTTTCAGTCCCATCTCTAGTGTATACTTAACACTGAAAACAAGTGAAGACTTTAAATTTTCCTGTGTTTATATCATTACAAGTACAGCTTTTATAGCCTTTCAATTCAAACTATAAACATTAGGCTTTATGGACTGAACAATTTGATTTCTATGTGAAATATTCCCAGGGTATGTGTACTTACGTTTATTGTTGCACTGCAGATGAACCACCCGGTTGTTCAAACAGAATTCTCTAGAATGCAAATGCAATTAAATGCACAAGTATCTGCACACTAGCAAACACTATATGACTGTCAAATATACGTACGTACACAGTTATATATAAATGTCTATAAGCATATATATACTTACACACTTCTCTATATAAATACATTATCAGTATAACTGTTAAATGTAATATTTATCCAACATGTTTTAGTTATATTTTAATTATAAATACACAACATTATATATAGTACTGTATGTACATATTCCTCTTCAATGGGCACTGAATTCGTATATTTTACAAAGTAAAAGTACACTCCCATTGTTTTTTAGGGGAAGTGAGTCATCTGTCTGTGACAGAGTCTCAAATTGTAACTGTGTATAGTATTTTTTCTACATTTTGAGATGTTTTTAATACCTTACCACTAGAGATCAGTGTAACCAAAGAATTTAAGAGGATAGTTTGATGACATTGTATCTTTACTAAGGTTATAATGTACTGTAAACTATATAGCTGCATTTGAATGGTTAGAAATTATTTAGCAGAGATATAAAGCCAGAGTCTGAATAGCACAAGACCACAGATCAAAACTACTCAAGCATTTCTGATACCCAGAGGTTTTAAGATTATCTTCATAACTTGCAATGAATCTGAACACTTGAGACAGTATGTGTACTAGCAATTTAAATCTGATACACATAGAAATGTATAAAAGAAAAAAAAAAGTCTGCCAATGGCTAGTTTACACTATGCATCTCCATATGATTTTTAAATAGCAAAGGGGAAGACATTATAGGTATTATGTATCCCTCATTATGTTTGCTGTAAAATTTTATTATAATGCATGATATAATGCAGCATTTTCACAATGGCATAGTGGTGCAAGAAGGACAAGTGAGATCTGTAACCACCCCCCCACATTCCCAATTAAGTCTTCACTACAAAGGCGTAAGAATGAGATATGCCTTCAGCCTTGAAAATCCTAAGTAGCAATTTTCCCCTTCAAGATAGATTCATAATTTTAAAACTAATTTAGCAAATTACAATTTGTAGTCAAGTCTATATCAGCTTCATAAGGGTGTCCCTTGGTAGTAAGACAAACATCAAAGAGGACAACCAGAAATGCATAAACCCACAGGAAATCAATACCATTTTCTGCATAACATAGGAACTACTACTTTTGACCAAGCCCCTCCCATAGGCTCTGAAGGAATGGTCGGTACTGTGTATTAGCTCCTTTACCTGATCCTATGTTTTGTCTTAGGTAAATGCATAAACTAGTCAAAATAATATCCAATGTGTCAGATTTATCCAAATTTTTTTTACATGGAAATAGGGAGTCACATGTATTGATGGTCTTTTTCCCACCACCAGTACTACTGACTGCTTTAGTAGAAATTACTTCATGCCTCTCTGAGTGCTCTCTAAGAAGCAGCATGCTGGGCAGAAATCTGGAATAGCTGGGAAATCTGAGAGTATGATCTTCACTTAGGACTGACAAAAGCAATTATACCTGTGGAATTTGCTCACATATATCTGCAAGGCAGGATTTCTCCCTATTACAAAACTATTCTGCCAAGGATATACATTGCCTAAGGACATCAGAGAGCAGTTTTGCTGTCTCTGACATCACATCTTTCAAGTTTTATCATATAAGTGCCCTCCTTTGATTCAATGGTAATTACACTTGAATAAAGACCAAAGACAATGTGAGAAATACATTTTATAATTTGATGAATTTGGGGTTTTCTTAATTATCAAGTATGTGCGATCTTTCTATCATTCATTATATGTACAAAAAGTGTGTGAGTCTCTAATGGTTTCACCCTGTAAAATGATTCCTACCAGCTTTCCAGACGAAACATGGTAGAAGATACCTATTTTTGCAACAGAAATACATCTAAGATGAATGAACTTATTCCATTTCCTCCCAAATTAATCACTTTTTAGTGTTTAATGGTTATTAACAGAAGACGCCTTTAAATCATTACCACTTTTTAAGATCTCTTGTGGCAATGCTGGTTTGGCCATCCACTCAAGAGGAAAAGAAAAATAACTTGCAATGATATTCCATTAGTTGAAGGTACTTTCACCACCAGTGAGAATGATAAATGTTTAGGATTAACAGGTTATAATAAGAACATAAACTGTATCTTTTTTAAATTTCAATATTTTTTTTTTACTGTAGATAAATCATGGCATAGAAAATTGAGAGTTCTCTCCTGCTTCGTTACTACATGGTATGTCTATAAAGGAAACCTGAAAGAACATTGACTCTTTCCATCCTCAACATGGTTTCAGCATTTTAGCAATTAAACAGTAATTTTATGCCCTAGTGCTTTTGGTAGGATTCCAGAAAAAAAGTGTATAATAAGCCCTCCTATAAGCAGAAAGACAGTAATTGAAATAATTGTGTCTATTTTACTTCTTAATTTGATGATGGCAAGCCTTTCTGCTTTTGGAGGTAAATTCCAGAAATTCCTGAGAATATAATCCTGTGCTAACGTTATATTTTAATTTAATCTACAAGAAACTACAAGTCTATAGGACCCTTCAGAATCGCTACAGATGTTATTTGGGTTGAAAGAGATCAGAATATAATTGACAGTATGCTAAAGTTCATTTCATGATAATGATTGACTTCTAAAGGTGGAGACACATCCAGAAGTCATTTGTCTAAATGAAGATACCTGTCTGTGAATTGCTTACCTTAGCGATCCACACATAGTCTTAAATCCAATAAAGTCAATGTATTATAGAGTGTGACAGTATTTCAAGAGATGCCTTGATGGAATGCTTATTTTTCTCTGTTAACAGAGAGAACCTAGTACGACAACTACTAGACAACTACGGGTGTATGCCACTCCATTTTAATTCTCCCACTATATTGTATATTCATAATTTAGAGATCTCTAGACAAGAAATGTTGATTTTTTTAAAATAGCAGTGTTTATTGTTTCCACAGTAAATATATAAAGACTTCACATAAGGCTGTACTGAATGCTAGCTAAAAATGTAGCAAGTACCTCTCTTAATTATACAACAGACGGGCAAAAAAGGAGGGGGGAAGAAAGAGTTTCCCAATGTTACACAGAATTCAGTAGTAGAAAGAGAAGAAAACCCAGGTATGTTTATGGTCCAGACCTCATACAGAATCATTATACCTCCTGGATAAACTTGAGCTAGAAATCAGTGTATAAATGATTGCCACCACACTTTAGGTTGTTCTTTGTATGCGGAAGAAACCGCAGTCTACCCACCTTTTTATAAATATTAGGCTGTTGTTAGCTGCTTTGGCAATGTTGACAAACAGGCCATCTGCCGTGAATACTACTGTGGATGACACATTTGCATCCCTGGAAGGGAAAGACATACATGCATGTTTTTAGATATTTTTATGTGGAGGAATATTTGGGAAATTATTGCAGTACCAATTCTTACATATATGGAGCTAAAACTCAGTATGCAAAACAGAACAGAAATAGCTGAACCTTGGAATATCACAGTTTTGGTTTGGGTTTTTTTTTTGTGGGGGTAATTACATTGATACTTTACATCTGTGTCTAGAGAGGAAATTAAGTTATATTTTATATAAAGAAGAATCTAATGGAATAAATGCTACCTTCCTTAGAAGCTGAGTTTCAAGAGTTGTGGATCGGTTGAGATAAAATAACTGGGGAATAAGTCAAGCGTACCATGTTTGCTAGTGAACAAGAAAGTTCTTCTGAAGTGGGGGGGTATTCCTTGACTAATTTTTTTTGCAACAACAGTCTTTTAAACAGCAAGAATTCTGTGTACTATTGATGAGATTTCTTTTTTTTCCTACACATAGAACCCATACCCAAATTTACTTTATATCACATTCAGCGTCATATACTTTGTGATACTGCCTGTGACCAGCTTGGATCATACACCCAAGAAGCATTTGCTTTTTCTTGAAGAAATAGGGAGGGGAGGGGGGAGTATAAATGCAGTCAAATTTTTTTCTCTTTTTCTGGGTGTGGGGCTGGAAACAACCTATTCCCATCTGACTCTTTAGCCAGACGTATCTCAGGAGCAAGAGAACCATTTGTGCAGGTTTAATACACGGAGAGTACCTGTCTACCAAGGAAGTACCTTCTCTTCAAGTGTCGTACATCTCATTCTCCTGTACAGTATGAAGTCCTGAATCTGCCTGCAAATCTGCTGTGTATGAAGAGTAAGACTAGACATAGGAGAAACGAGATGTTCAAAAGCACTGCTGTGGCATTAAGGGAGCTGTGTGACCCACCATAGCGGAAAAGTCATTACTGCACCTTTGCTCAACCTAGAAATGACAAAGTCCACTTAATTCTGTCTCTAGATATATAAAGATATACAGACAGCCTGGGCACTCAAGTCTAGTGTACAGACTTTTTTCAATGTAAAACAGTAATA
>JBCJKH010061211.1:0-23775 GCA_039877255.1 Loriculus beryllinus
CATGGTTTAGTGTGAGGTGTCCCTGCCCATGGCAGGGGGGTTGGAACTAGATGACCTTAAGGTCCTTTCCAACCCTACCTATTGTATGATTCTATGAAGGTCTGACTTTTATATACTCCCAGTCTTCATAGATTTAGGCTGATATCTTTGTGTTGCCAATGTCTTACAGAAAATACTTTTACATGGCACTTTAGCCTTAGGAAAAATCTTCCAGTCTATGTACTCCACATGTAAGCTCTGTTGGCTTTTGTTTGTCTTGTCAAAATTTGCATGGTCTCCCTCACTCAGTTACACATCTAGAGTAACTTGACTGCTGATAACAGGATGATCCCAGTTAGGAGCTAGACTGTGGCGGCAGTACACTCCTGTCACTTGACCCAGAGCAGTCAGGAAAGATGATCTGACATGATCTGACCTTTCCAATTGAAATCCTACTCAGAGATTCCCAAGTATCCTCCGCTTCTCCTATCTGACTTTGCCAATGACATCCCAAGTTGAAAAAGCCAAGACAAAAATGTGAGATGATGATTACCGGGATGGATTTAGATTTTGCCTATTCCAAAAATGCCATGGTCTAACAACACCACGGCCAAATGTTAGTTTTGTACATGTCAATAGAGGTAAAGAGATAACTTATTCAGTTTAGTACCATCACAAGAACAAGCAATGTAAAGATGAGGCACTTACTCATACAAGTCAGTCAAATATCTGCATCTTGAAGTCCATATTCCAAATGTTTAGCTTGAACACTACCTCCACTTTTATATTCAAGGAAGCTGAAAGAACACCAAGGATGTAAGCAACTAAGTGATCCAGCAAAGAACTCAGTATTAAATAGAATAAAAGCAATACATAAGAAGTACTAAAGCTCAGAAAAAAAAAAAAAAAAATCAGGAAATGTCAATGTCATTCATATTCCAGCGCATTACGACATGGCCTTTTAAAACATGATTTTACACTCTTTCACTAAAGATCACTCACCTCTTTGTTAATGGATAATTTACTCTTCTCACTAAACACCTATAGCCTCCAGGGGTTAAATTACTTAGTAGCATTTCAGATCCTAAATTGAACACAGCACAAAAAATTTCCCTGTTCACACTCCATGAATTATTGTAGTATTGCTCTGCACCAAGTTTGACTTTTCAGATTAGGTGGCATTTTTACAGTATTTTCTATGGTCAGTGTACTGACGACAAGCAAGACTACTCTGAATTAATGCAGACTTTTTTCACCTAGCTGTCTAATATTAGATACTCATTGTGCACATTCAACATTTGCACGTGATCCAGCGTGATGGATCAAAGTGGTCCTGCATCTGCCTCCTCTTTGCTTAATATTAAACCTACTGATGTTGCAGCTGCAGGATGAGTCAAATCAGCAAGAGGCTGTGCTTTATCTCCTTCAGCACTGCCAGGTCAGTTGTCCACTGGCCTAGTCAACTGATTCCTCACATTTTTCACCTACCCAAACACAAAAGCTGATACAGGTGAGTCAGTTGGAGGACAAAGCCAGAGTTACGGGCAGGGGGAAGTAACCACCTTCAAAGATGAGAACTACAACATGAAATCCTTGGGTCTGTTTGTGAGATCATGGTGTGAGTGAGTATACAAGAGGATAACTGGCATGTCCAGTGTTACACATGAGCTGCTTTGAGCAAGGAGCACAGCAGCGGCCAAGAAAACCTCGTTTCCTACAGCACTGTAAGTCTGCATGGATATATAGGGAAGGTCTAAGCAGCAGCTCTGACTTCAAGTCCCCATTTTGCTGTAGAGTACATGGAAGACCATGCAGCAACAGGGGTCCTCAGCAAAAAGCAGCAATCCAGAAGTAACCAAGCATCAGGTATGCTTAAATTCAAATGGTATCTATTTGTCATTTGACTTCCAGGAGCCAGATGCCTGCCTCCCTGATGGCATCTTTGAAAATCTCAGAGAAGTTTCTCAGAAGTCTGCAGTTACTCCGTGCCAGTGCCCCCCTTCACAACGTTAATATGAAATGCATTATTTATGGATTCAAATGGCACATTCTTCTTCCAAAATAATCATTGTATAATTGGTACAGTGCCCTTGATTGTGTGCTGTGGCCTAAGTAACACTTGGGTAGTAAATGACTCTGGCTTTCAGCCATTTGATCAATAGTCAGAGCTTTGACTGAAGACTTACCATCAAAATAATTACTTTCCAAAGAAATGAAAAATTTCACATTAAAACTCATCTTCCTTGATTATTTTGACTAAAAAACCCCACTATACTATATTTTAAAAACTTTTCCTTTTTAAAAGTTTTTTTTGCATAATGTATAAAGCAGTTCTGAAAATCGTTTCACCTTTTCCCCTCATTAGCTTCTTTGCATCTTTAAAACCCTTCCATAAGTAGATGACTGTCAAGTTGCAACAGGGAGTCATTACCTGTGTGAAGCAATAGATCTAGTGTTCATGCTGCTGCAACCCTAAGAAGGTTTCAGGAGTCAAGAAAATGTCTCCAGATTCCAGATAATATGCTTTATGACATGAAAAAGAATCAATTTAGCATCTAAAAAGGAAGAGTTATGGCCATGATAAACTCAATGGACGTGTCTGCAGTGCCACAGTGGAAGTAAACACACCCAAGTTATTGTGGCACCCAGTGTGGCTCTATATCCACAACAATGTGTCACCTGGCATGTTGATTAACTCTGAGTTAAGCTTTTAGAGCAAATTCTGCAGACAGTTCAGTGTTAAGCTGAAAGGGCTGAAAGTTCTTTCTTCTTGTGAATGTTGATGCCATTTGCTATTTTTTCCCTCTTTACCCTCATGTCTAATTTAAAAAAATTCTCCTTTTGATAAATAAAAAGTGTCCTTTTGCCCTGAACTGAAAAAAAACCATCTCAAATCCAGTCCCAAAAAAGTCCTTGCAGAAGCAGACCCAAGAGCAGGAACTGCATCCCTGGAATATCACATTTGTGAAACAAATCAACAGCTACACATCAGCAGTACACCCAGTAGTAAAGGCTTGAGTGAGTGTGAACAAAATGGCTCAGACACCAGTGAGTATATATAGGTACACCTCCTCAGGCTTACCAGCTCTGGCACCATTTGAATGTAATAAATCACTGCCTCTTAGTACAGAGTATGTTACTGCTTAATAGCAAACTCTTACCTCTTTGTAAACCCCATCGGGTTTCTCATTAGCAGAATTGTAAAGATCTTTTTTCTTAAGTATCCGGCATTTGTATTGGCAGGGCTGAGCCTCCAAACAAAAGCAGATGCATCTCCTACAAAGTTTTCAACTCCTCAAGGCATTTAACAGCTTCTGGTTTATTACTACTGTGCAGAGCTTGGTTTGCATCTATTGCTGTTTGTGTGGGCAGGTGCTTTACTTCCCTGTTTGTAAAATTTGATTATAGCACTTCTTTACATCACAACAATGTTAGTTGGTTAGTTGGTTTCAATAGAGCAAGCAGTCTGCAATTCAACAACTTTGTGGAAAAGATGCCCTAGATAAAACAGTGATAGCTTAAAGCACAGAAAGATTCAACGACCGAAATAACCCTAAAAACATTGTTCTACATGTGACACTGGTGGGGCCAGATGCTCCCTTTCTCCTCTGTTTAACATCTGAAGATGTTAAATAAAGAAGACTCAGAAGGGAGCAACTAGCAAAAGTGAAACAGAGAAGTATACAACAAAGAATCAAGATATGTGGATGGATAGTAATTTCCTGAACATAGAAACCAACACCAAAAAAAGGAAATAATTCCTTGTGAACTGAAGCACAGTCAGAGATAAAGCAATTTGGTGAAGTAACAGTTGTAGCAGATACTTGTCTGGGTTAGGAACCAGGCTGTAGTTTTACAGATCAAGAGATGACTATTTTTCAGATCAATTCTCTGATCAAGTTAAGGAGCTAAGGAAAAGAAATCACAGTAAGTACAACAATCAGTAGCAAAGTGTTTCTGTAGCTTTCTAATCTACCACAGAAGCAGAGAGGGAGGAAAATGATTAATGGATAAGTACTGTCATTTGTCTTATTGACCTGCCATGAAAAGAAAGTCTACCTCAAATATCACAAATGATTATTTGCACATGTGGATAGTCATGATACTAGAAAACATCATAAATCTTCCTGGCTGATTAATATGATCTTTTAAAATACCATGATAAATGCTAATTATACACAAAATATAATAATGCAGCAATTGTAGCAGGACTAGGAGCTTAGTGATTAGCACTGTTTCACCTGGTTACTTTGACCTCACATAGTAAACTTGAAAACACTTGTAAGTAGGTAATAATTGAAACGCATTGCATCCTTCTTAAACTGGGTAAAGATGGTGAAAACAGTACACTTCCTTGCATCGCATGAGATTGATTAAAGACAGTAGAAACCCAACCCATCAAGCAGAGGGATGTGCTGCAAAGACATTACAAGGAAAATGGACAGCAGCTCATTTCCTTGCCTTCACACAGTTTCTTTTATCTTCTAAGGTTCCTCTGCAGCAATATGAAGACCTCACCTACTCCCTAATTTTTCAGTTGACATACCCCTGCTTTAACAAAAAAGAATAAAATTGAATTATTTTGTTTTGATCTTCTTGATTGCACCGCTGAAAATTCCGAGCAGGGTTTCAGCTAATCATGACCATGAAACTCCTTGAACATGAGATGCTTGCCCTTCCCTTTCCTCCTGAAAGTAACCACAAAGCAATGGATACCTCAGATAGATGTAGCAGAACAAGAATCTGGATTCAAACCTTTCTGAAATGCATTTGTTTAGTATTTCATTGCATGAGAGATCAGGCATTCTGTGGTGCTTTTTTGGAGCGCTACAAATTTTGTATTTATTATGGTTTTCAGAATCCACCAAGGATATTTCTCAAAATATTGCAGAGCAATGCTAACTAGGCTGTTTCTGGGTGGGGAATCTAATCCTATCCTGCAGATGCATAAGTTTTTGAAATTTTAGATGATTTTTTTAGATGGCTAAATATATGTTGAGTTTCTTAAACGAGTTACAACCCTTTCCCAACTGCTTTTCCAGACTTTGGTTTTGTTTGCTTTTTAAATTAAATCTGCCCTCTAGCTAATCTTCCCTTAGCTGAGACAGTTTGAGTCAGCTGCTTTTCCACAGTTAGTAGAGAATTAAATGACCAGGAAATACTGATGCAAACATGCAAATGTCAATGTAACACGCTGTAGACTTCTTCCATAGCAAACCATGTCCTTACCTTGTATAAAAAAACATTGATGTGAATAATAAAAGTGTCTTTCTGTGGTTTTATATGGACTAGATCTCACTTTGAGGAGCATCTATCTATCTATTTCCATGGTATTACCCCAGATAAGATGTAACCCTGGCTGATCAGATCTGGCAGACTGAAGTAATTTGTGACCAGCTTTGTGACCAGTACCTCTGGGGTTAACACACAGTTAAGTTATACACTCACATGTCCTCTGAGCTGTGCGTGCTCTTCGGCCTCAGCAAGTGTCATCCAAGTCATGCCCTCTGGGAACAAAAAGCTGAACACTTCTTACAACTCTATCTGCTGCCTTGAGAACCAAAGGATGGCCATCTGGCTCACATCCCTGACTTTTCTGCAGCCAAACTCAGATGCTTTGTGAACAGGAGCAGCTCAGGGCAAACAAATACGAATTGCCATCTCCCAAGAGCTTTGCAAGAGCCTTCACCAGCAGAACTGCTGGTTGAGGGTGCACATGCTGTTGAGTCCCATAGCTCAGATGGTTTATATGACACCATGCAAGCCCTTGAACTAAAACCAGGGTTTTACACAGCAATTATCCTGTGGGCTGCATTGTGCATTAAAGCTGGAGCAAGCAGAAGCAAACACCTTAGTGCAGGTATGCAACAAGAAGATAGTCATTCTCTGCAAGACACTGATCAGCTGGTCACAGCAGCATGCTTGAGACCCTAAGCAGATGGAGAGATGCCCCCAGTTCACCTGTAAACCTAACAAGTTTTGAGGTGTTTCCTCAAATATTATTAGCTCTGCAGAAATATGTGAACATTTCCTGCCAAGAGGCACAGATAACTTGAACAATCCCAGAACTCAGGTGGCTACAGCCCCTGCACCCCATGCAATGTGCTACCATGGCCCTGCAGACCCTCTCACTGACCTCATTCACAAATTACTGCTATCCTGCTGCCTCGTGATTTGACAGACCCAAACTTCAATAGCCTCATCTCTTACATGATGCCAGGACAAAGCATGCCATTCACTCAGCTTCAGTAGGATTTCTGGATCTGCACTACAGACAGTGACCAGTAACTACCTAAGTGCTCTGGGGGAAAAATAACCAACAACATTTGTTCTATTTTCTGTGTCTTTCTCATGTGTTCCCCAAGGAAAGACCGACACATGGCCTTCTGTGACTAAGATAGGCTCTAAGCTACAACAACATATGGTCTAGATGCCAACTTCAATCACGCTTTAAGGCAGCTAGACTTCATAAGTTTCCCACACTGCTGTTGTCTAGAAATGTGAATGCTTCTGAAGATAGCTGTGAAAATCCAACAGATTTACACAGATTCAAGATATCACCGTGGACTTCTTCATGAATACATAAATAGAATTTAACAAATACAGTAAATATTTAGCTAGTAAATGGACATTTGCATTGTCTGCAGCAGAATTTGACTGAAGCCTTTGGTTTCCCTCTGAATGGTCAAAGTTGGGATGCGGGACACATCCCAAAGTGGCAAAAAAGCAATGTAAGAAACAGTATGGAAAGAGCAAACATGTGGAACTAGCCTGGTTACTACTTCCAAGGGCTTATGATATTTCATTGCTGCAAAGTCTATTGCTTACACTGTGCCTGTTGCTATATGTAAGTCCCAAGTATTTATTAGAACGACTTATTGCTAATAACTAGTAGCCAAAAAAGGTAGTCAATATAGACCAGAAAAAGATATATATGCCAAAAAAGGATGCTTATCCCCCATTCTGATAAATAGGCAGGCACGTAAAGCTATAGGAACTCTGTAGCAAATGAATAGCTGAGACAATGAAAAATAAATTCCAGGAAATTACCACAGGTTCACCTAAAGGATGCTAAATATAGATTCATTTTTTATTCATACCTGGCAAAAAAGAAGTTTATACACAATGAAATCACTAGATGAAGCTACAACATGTATGTGACCTAAGCTTATTAACTTGCATTTTTATCAGTTTGCCCAATTTAGGTAAAATAGATTAATCACCATGTTGTTCTTCCTTATTTGGAATAAAAAGGGTTTGATTTGCAGTAATTTTTATTTCTCAGTTTCTCGTATTTGTCATCTTAAAAAGAGATTAAGTGCTTTTAACCTTACCCCACTGTTGTCATAGCAAATATCAGGCAATCACTTTTCCTCAGCATTGCCCAGCCCACAAGATTAATAAAGGCAGACCACATGGAAGATCTCCATTCATCCCATAGCACTACGAAAAATCTCCTAGCACAAGGCACTCTCCAATTATTTACTAACATAAAAAATATAATGCTCAGCTTATGCATGTGGGGGTTTTCCTGTGGATTTTTCCTATTACTTTATATGGTGGGGATCATTATCCCAATTTTATAGGTGGGAACACAGCAGCAGGATGTGAAACTCAACATGAAGAGGAGGAAAAACGTAGGCAGCTGTGGGTCTCTCTAGAGTATAGCAAGTAGAGGATGACAAACATTAAGATACAACAGAAAACTGGAAGGGGTAGGGGAAAGAGTAAAAATATGAATTTTGTTTGAGCATTTAAGAAAATTAATGCTTTGAGTACTTTCACAGCACAAATAGCATAAATTGCATAATCGCTATTAATAGCTTTTCTAACATCACTATTTTATTCACGCTTCTGCTGTGTTTTACTCCACTAGAAGGTAACCACAGAAACGAGAAATCAAACAAAAAGTGAAGCTTCAGCCATAGAAGCATGGTGATATAGCACAGAATGTGCACTTGTTATCTGTGTTATTTGTTATCTGTGACTGCCAGAAACAGAGAAAACCAGGGTTGCTTTAAGATGTGTATTAACACTCAGGATGTCAAACACAAACCAGAAATACTGCAATTCCTCCCTCATCTGAGGAAAGGTTGTACCTATTCAGCCTACAGAAGAGAAGAATCAGGAAGGATTTGATCAATGTCTGAAGTATCTGAAGGGCAGGTGTCAAGAGGGTGGGACCAGACTCTTCTCAGTGGTGCCAGGCAATAGGACAAGAGGCAAAGGGCATAACCTAAACCACAGAAGTTTCACCTGAACATGAGGAAGAATTTCTTCACTGTGAGGGTAGCTAAGCACTGGAACAGGTTGCCCAAAAACATTGTTAAGTCCTCTTCCCAGGAGATACTCAAGAGCTCTCTGGACACAATCCCAAACAATATGCTCTAGATGACTCTACTTGAGCAGGTAAACTGGACTACATGAACATTGACGGTCCCTTCCAGCCTCAGGCATTCTGCAATTCTGTGAAATAGCCTGTGACAAACTTCTGAAGGGAAAAAAAGCAAAGAATTACATAGACAAAATAGCTTCAGAAGGTGAAGCTGTGCTTTTTCTCCATAAATACAACTCCATGATTTAGTCTCTCAACTGTTCAATATAAGCTGTCAGCAGAGAGGTGGCCCTAGAGAATACTTACGTCTATGTGGCTGGAGGTCTGTAAGCTGCCTGCACAGGTCAGCGCTGACTATTGGTGGCAGGGTGTCTATCACATACACACAAGCAGGAATGAAATTCATCTGCTTGTTACATAAACAGAACTAGCTCTTTTGGTCACACAGATAGCTGGAACACATAGAAGAGCCATATATTTAGCCTATTTTAAAGTAAAACTCATTTGCACAAGTACAAACTTTTATGTCTACCCATACACAGAACCTTTTGAGGTAATTCACCACTTTCTGGAGACAATAAATGCAGTCAGAGTTAGGGTTGCACATTAGCCTTTTGTTTAGGTAAATGTTTATCTTTTTATACTTTTCCAACTTGGAATCATCAAGGACAATCATCAACATGAGCTGTATACAAACAGCCTCAAAAGAAAAATAAAGGTTTGTAACCTGGTTTACTTTCCACACAGATTTACTTATCTTGTATATCAGTTAATTTTAATTAGAAAGATAATATAAAGAAGCACTTCTAGATCTTGGTTTCACAGCTCACGAACCCCTTCTTCAGTAAGGCCTGAACTTCCTTCTATGCATAGCAAGGGAAGTAATTTCTATTTACAGTTATTTGAAGTAAGATATCAATTCTTTAAAAGTCTAGGCCACCACTAAAAAGCCAACCTTGGTGAATAACCATCATATAGTTATTACATTTATCATAGAGTTTTTTTGTTTTGGGTTTTGTGGTGTTTTGGTTGGGGTTTTTGTTGGTTGGGTTTCTTGGGGGTTTGCAAGTGTTTTTCTTTTTTTTGAATCTTGATAGTTTTTCAGCATGTAAGTATCTCCACTTAACTTCACTCATTTTTAATTTACCCAATTTTGAATCTCAGCTTTGGCCCTAAGCAATCCTCTTCAACTCATTTCAGGGATGAACTTCTGACTCTTTCATGCCCTCACTCCAGACACAGTAATTACCAGCCCTGAGGAGTCAAGAGGGCAACTCCTCACAAAAGCTGTAAGAACAAGTGATGATAAATATATATATATATATCCCAAACTATTCTAGAAATGATAATTATATTTCCCCAGAGCCATAAAGTTTGGGTGCTTAAAGTTTCTTCTGTCCTGTTTAAATAAAAAAATGAGTCTGTCACAGGCTTCTAAGAGACAGCACTGCAACAAGTATCTTAAGGATTTCTGCTGAAGTCATTTGGGTTGGCAATGCAGCTCATTGCTTCTCATTTTCTTTTCTTTTTTCTTATCTAGCCAAGATGCCCAAAATATAAAACACTCAAGTTAATTCTCTGAAGCTCATGACACTGGCAGAACTTCAACAGAAGCAGTTTGGACAGACAGTGAATGTTTTTGAGAAATCCCATTTTTCTGATGCAAAATGAAGTTTCACATTAATGGGGATTGCTGGAGCTTAAGAGAAGTCCTACATCTGCAAGAAACACAACAGCAGTAATAACTACTATGGCTCATTCCCCATGGTAGCTTTGTAATAACAGTAGTTTTGAATTTTTCAGTAAATGCAAAGAGTAATTCATGTTTGCATAATTTCAAATGCCATCTATAGGTAAAGTGCTATTTTCCCTTCAATTAATTTAATATTGCTATGTGCCTCTTCACACCATGCTCACCAAAGGCTATGCTGCCCCTTCCAGCATAGGGCACACACTGCTACACAGATGAACACCACAGCCCATGAAAAGTTCCACCAGCACATCAGGCTGAATCATCCTTTTAAAATTAGATGACAATGAACATATCCCATATTTTGACATTTAGGGTACACCCCAGCTTTTCCTACCTGTGGAAAACTGGATCTGAAATGCACATGGGATGAGTCCCCCTGGAAAACAAAGCAGAGAGTTTTGCAAAGACCCCTTGGAAAACAAGGGAACCGTGCAAAAGCTCAAGTTGTGGTAGCTTTGTTGATCAGAAACTTTTCAATAGATAGCTTTTATTGGAAGATGCTCATCTATTTTTAACAAAATTGGTCACAGTGAAAGCCAGTTTTGAGAAATTTCTCATTTGAGCTTTAAGCTATGAAGCTGTAGAAACAGTTTCTCTTCATGTTTCTGAAGAACTGCTTCCTTTCTGCTTTGAAATCACTTTTGGTTTGAAAGAAAAGTAAATATTAGAGATAAGAGACAGCAGAACTAAAATAAAATGTTTTAAAACCTAATAATACTTTCATTTTATGAAAAAGCTCAGCACTGACATTTCACCTCAATTAAAACACGATAAACAGGAAAAATGTTTCTGCCTACTCTATTAAAAATGTGCAAAAGTACTTTGTTGAATACAAATTGAAGAATGTGATCCCCAAAAGAAGAGAGATCTGTCTTGATTTGTGGGGGAAAAAGAAATTGAAAAAAACCCTAAAAAGAACAATAAAGAAAAAAAAAAAAAAAAGAAAAATAAAGAAAAAAAAAGAAAAAAGAAAGTGATAAAAGCATTTAACAAAAAACATCCTTCTGAAATGGAAAAGAAAGGACTTCTTTAAAAGACAGGCTAAAACCCCCAGATATCAGCTATGAAGTGACAGCTTTGAAGCCAAGTCCTCTGTTAGCTGGGAATAATTCCCATTTTTCAAAAAGCTGGCTTTATAAAGATTAGCTCAGCTATGTCCACAGAGATGGCATGCCACAGGCAGCTGCTTTAATAAGTCTGTGAATGATTTATTACTCTTCAGTGATCCTCAGAGAAACACAGTTTGCAGGCATCATACAGATTTTTTGCCACTACTCTGTATGCAAAGGCTACATACGCTCTTCTCTTCCTACACTCCTCTCTTCCCCAGCTCTTATCTTATGGGGTAAGAAGTTGTTGCCTCCTTCACGCAAGCACTTTCTGTGTACAGCAGCTAAATAGAGAAAAATTTCCCTCTGCAGACAGAAGCCCATGCTCAGGGCTTGGATTTATCCCAATGGTACTTGGTGCAAGATTTGTCTAAGATACCCTCGATCCTGGACAGCTTTGGCTCCTGACATTAGCCTGTCTGATTCCCTGGGTCAAGTTATGAGTTAATACTGCACACATCAGTGGAAGAGGGGATCTCACTATTTGTGCACTTTATTCAATGACTTATTAACATGGCTCAAGCATTGTCACTGCTCAGTGAGATCCTCCTTGCAAACTTACTTAGCATGGCTGTGTGAATAAAACACCAAAAAAAACCCCGACACAAAATGAAAACGAACAAAATCAAACCCAAACACGCTACCATCTCCCCCCAAAAATAACCAAACACAAACCCCCAAAACCAAACCCACGCAAGCAAAAAGCCCAAAAAACAAGCCACAGAACACCCCCAAACCCCTACACAACAGGAAAAATTAAACCCACAGTAAAATAGAAACAAACTACTGGGAGGGGGAGAAGGATGGGGGGGCAGGGGGGAGGATAGAGACGGAAATAGTAAAATTGCTTAAACTGAAATAACCCCACTTTGTTTAACTCCTCTATGCAGCACCTCACCATTGATTGCAAACCTGAAGACGTTGCCAGGTTAGTATATTCAGGCAGGTTGTGACTTAGCTATCCGTTCATCACGTGGGCATGCAAAAATAACCACACTGCAACATTAGCATCCTCTCTGGCCTCAAAATGCTGGTGTCTGCTGAAGACCAGGGCCAGCTATAATGGCTAGAGGCAGAACTTGGGGCACAAAATTTCTGGTCATTTCTAGCAGAGATTTTTTGCAGACTGGCTCCTTTAGTAGTTAATGATGGATTTGTCTGATGCTTTACCCAGCAGAGAGCATACTGTCAGGGAGCAAAAAGGGAGTGTACTGTCAGGGAGCGCTACCTGGTTTTTGTGGCTGGTCTAATGATCTCCTTATTTATGTTCTTCATTTTAATTGGAACAACTAGGCTTTTTTCATATTGAAGAGTGGACTCTGCCTAGTGTCTCAGTCCAGCTCCACCAAGATATTCATGCACCCTTCAGTGGGACCCTGGTTAAATATACCCTTGATGATTAAAGGAGGTTGTAACACCTTGTGAAAAACAGCAGCATAGCCTGAATCCCACTGATAGTCAGTATGTTCTGGGGGTTTTGGATGTTGTTTTTAAAATCAGTATCATTAAGTGCCTGAGGAACCGACATGCTTTGGACACCCCCCCCCCACCCCTCCAAATTAATATGAAGGATTCACACTAGAGCCATACACAGATGGCCAGGGACTGGCAAAGGCATTTCAGAGATAGGTGGAAATCTAGCCAAGCAATTCTGAAGCATCATCTTGTAATTACAATTGTTCTAACACCCGCAGTGATTGCCAGGTAAGAGCACTTTGCTACTTTTTGTTTCTAAGCCTGCCTATGACCATGCATCCCTGTTAGCAGAAATGACACGTGCACTCCAAGGAGAGCAGACAGATGTAAATGTAAACAGAACAAATGCACAAATCTGGTGGGCACAAACATCCCCGGCTGGTGAGCCGTGCGACGACAGCATCACTGTGCTGCTCAGAGGTAGAACACATCTGCTTGGGCACAGCACCACACCAACCCAATTATTTAGCTTCTGGACTAAAGCAGTTCATAACAATGCAAGATCAGACCCTCAACTGAGCAGACATTTGACTGCTTGCATGCTCCTGCTGAGGCACAGCTTGATTGTCACCTACCCCATGCCAGGCATGATTGGAAAGGAAGAACTGTTTAGTGCAATGGAAACATCAGTTTTGCTGGCAAAAAAATATGGGTTTGCATTGAGCCATTAACACACTGCCTAAATCCACATCACCACAAAACAGGGCAGAGAAGAGAGAAGGATTCCTGGGCTATACAGTTTTGAGGCAGCTCCAGGAATTTGGAGCTTCCATCTGCAATTCACAAAGTGTGAGGACCTATAGGGCTTGTGGTGGTCCACGAGAAATGCTAACTGCAGGGATGCATCAGAAAACACTCCTCTTTCTGCACAGCACTGGTGCTTGACTCCAGTACCATGCTCCCCACAGAATGGAGAACCTTCAAACACTGCCCTGACAGAGAATGAGCACTGAATGAGTACGAATTTTGGCAGAACCCTGGCACTTTCCATTGTGGCAAAGGGCTTTCAGTTCTGCTGATGGAAAAAGATGTATTTTACCTAGGCAGATGTTTAAATTTAAGAAGTATTTTAGCAGGCAGCAGTCACAAGTGCAAGACATTTTTTGACCTTTCCATTCCTGAGTGTTAAGGAATTTATTATAATGTCATGGCACTCCTGCCTCCTGGGACATCAAGGCCTGTTCCATCTGCACAGTTTCATTTGTAATCAGAGTTAAAGGATGTAAATGGCTTCTTCACTTACCCTTTCATGTATATACCAAGAGTTATGAACTTAAAAAGTTGGTAATTTTCTAAAAGAGAACGAAATGCAAGACCACAGAACACACTATTATTTCCACTCTTAGGGACTGCATCCCTTACCAACGCTCAAGGCTTTTTGCACTCTAGGCTTTTTGTTGCAGCAGATCATCAGTGGAAAGAGTACAGCAATGGCATTTCTTTAGTGAAGAGAGACTGAGGACACTACACAGGAAACAGAGATGTATGGCCCTTATTTCAGGAGCTCTGCACCAGCATGCCCTCAGGCTTATGTCACCTGCCAGACTGGACTGAAGTTAAATAGGACCTAATTAACACTTGCCAGTCCTGCTAGTTATCTTTCACAGAAATAGAGAGCCTTTGCTGTTAAAGCAAAGCAGTTTTGTCTGTTTTAGGCCATCTTAACAGAACTAACAGAACCAGGGTTACCACCCAGAGCAAGGCAGCAGAGAGCCCTTAAGCCTATTCAGGCTAAGCTGCCTTTAACATTTGTTATCAATACTACAATTTCATTAGGTATCATTTTATCTTTAGTCACAGTACTGTAGTTGGATTATTGTTACAATTAATTATTCTCTTTGTTACCCAGCATAAGAAATTCCAGCAAGCCACATATTCCAGCCTCAATGATCCCTTTTATCCTCCTTTTTAATTACTGTGATCTAAATCCTAGATAACTTCTAGCTACAAACTTTTCTACACCCAAATCACTGTTAACCAAATGTGTTAGACCTAAAGTTTCCTTCCCTTTCTTTGCATTTTTGCACGATTATAACCCAACAGAGAACAGTTGAAGGAAGCCAGCTTTGGGGTGGGTGCTCAGGCGGACAGCTTCACTTTTACCTCTACTGCTTTAATGCCCAGTGCATGTCAGCAGAAAACCCTCCCACCCTGACACAACTGCAAGCACAAAAACTGGTAGCAAGGCTGAATAAAACCCGTAAAGCTGATTATTTTGATCATCTGCAGTATGATTGTGGACTGGCTGTGTGACAACGGACATTTTGTGAGCAATCCAGAGGCCTTGGTGTTAGGCAGTTTGAATGAAAACAGTCACGTAGTTGAGATAAACTGAAAGCCTGGATGAAGGAGTACAGAAACACCACCTGCACTGAAATCAGTGAGAGAAAAAAGGAACTGAGAAGCATATGCTAAGACACAATAGTGAGCTGTTAGCGAGCTTTAAAGGCTAAGTTCTCATATGCTTAATTTAACCAATTGTAACTAGTTGCTGTGTACTTCATTGTACATATATCCAACCTTAATACTGCAAGCCATTGATCATGTATCCAAGTATAATACACTAAGCATCCAATTATAATACAGCAAACTATTGAATTAATACAGGTAACTATTGTATGTGTATCCGTATTGTGTATCCATTTATAATACAGCAGGCTATTGTGAGCAGGTGCAGACAACGATATAAAAAGGGTAAATGCTTTATAATAAATGACATTCGCTTGATCACATTGATCGTCTCAGAGTTGTCAGAGGAAATTCAGCTCCCGCAGTATGATCATCTGCATTTTCTGGCATGAGAGAGAAAATGTCAAGATCCTGAACGGGCACAGAAAAATGAGTGAAAGTCTCTGATTTACTGGAAAGTAAAGATAAGGAAAGTGCATGCTGCCAGAAAACTATATTTACCAATTTTGTCTCAAGCCTCAGTGACTATGGTTAAAAGCTTTCCTGATCTGCTGGAAAAGAGGTTGCAATTTAAAAAGAAAAACAAAATCATTCTAATTTTCAGTCTTAAAGCAGCACTATGTGCTACATCGAAATGACAGAAGAGCTTTTGGGTATTAAACAGATCAAGAGGTTCTAGAGGTGACCTTTTCTTGACAGCCTGCATGTCATATTTTCTACTTTTTGTGTTCAAGTGGTACCTAGAAGTAGACTGAAAATAGAAAAACCTTAGTTTTAAAATAACCTGTTTCAGCTTTTACGGTTCCCTAGGAGAAGCATCATCCTCCTTAGAAATGAAAGGGATAAATACCATACATTTATTTGCTTTGTGCTCGGTGAACACTAAATACAGCTTTTAAGCTGTCAGCAGGCTCACTTCATACATACCTTACTGCCAGTTTGCAACCACTTAAAGCTATACAGAGAGGAATGGAGACCGTTTTTCTGGGATGTACCTTGACATTTGCTGCTCAACTGCTCTGCAGCAGAAAGACAGCTGCTGAGAACAGACCTTTCCACAAAGCAAGCAACTGTCCTTTATGGTCAACCAACACAAAGGGCACCTGTTAATGGTGCATCATCTTTACTGTCAGATGAGGCTTGCTATGGGATGACGTGAAGTTTTGGCTAACATGTCCAGCCTAGGACAGTCTTAGAGTTGGGTGTCTAATTGACAGGTTTGTAAGGTTAGGGGAAACAACTTTCACCCATCATGCACATATGAAAAAAGAAGAGTAAGCCAGGCTGACCATCAGCACCCAAAGATAGGTATCCTGCTGGCAGGACATCCAGGACATAGCTGGGCCCCAAGCAGGATACCTGAAGGAACTTCATGTAAGATGCAGGGGAGCAATCAGTTTGCATCAGTCCCACCAAGGCAATGTCTGGGGGAGACCTATCAGAATGAGGTAAACTCAGTCTTCCTGGCTACATCATAAAGTCCTTTCCAGAAGTAGTAAAGCTTTAACTGTATTGCTGTTTCAGTCATTCGATTTTGAAGACTGACCTCTTTTCTGGAAATAATGTGGGTTGTTTTGTCGGGTTTTTTAACCCTTGTATATCAGAGCAGCACACTTTATAATTAAACCAATGCTGCAGCATTTTCCAGACTGACTGTGCAGCACAGCAGTCCCTGGGCAATTGCTCCTTACTCAGTATCCTTATCTCAGAGATAAAACCAGTGAAATATGTCCCTTCCTAACTGCCTGGCCCCTCTCTCCTCCTGCCTACACAGTCTCAAGTCAAAAGGCTACATGGCAAATTTCATGCCCTCACTTGAGATATGTGAGCATGGCTTACTAAAAACCAGGCACAAATGGCAACTGCATGCAAGCGAGGTAGCCCAGTGCTTCTGTGACTGTTACACAGCACAGCTGGAATAAATCAAAACAACTGCCTTGAACTAACTGAAAGTATATCTGTGCACATACTAACAGGGGATCTGCTCCCCCTGACTTAAATTGCAGTTTATCTCCCTCACTTCTCAAATTCACAGAGAGATCATTTCAATCAAATACTACACTTTAAATCATGTCCCTTCTTGAAACTAAAGAAAACAAATCCCTAGCTGGTATTTACTTCCCAATTCCTTCGCAGATACTGCAGTCATTCAAGCATAATCACAAGAAGAAAAACAAATATTCTTCACATAACTATATTTCAAGTGCTTTACTTTCAGTTCATTAAATCTCCGGTATCTTCCTCCCACTCTTCATACACTCTCCTATTTTGTTGCTGTTCAGTGGCTGTTGCCTATATGGCAAGGCTTTCCAGCTTGGGAGCCACAAATATACTGATATTATAATTATAGTGCCATTACATATAGTGCTCAAGCAACTGAAGTTATTCCTTCTGAACTATAAACTCTTGAATTTTTTGACCATGAACTTGAAATGACATTTGCTACTGCGTTGTCGTTCATTTCTCCCAAGAAAGGCTATCAACGTATTTTAAAACTTACTTACTTGCAAAATACTGTCAGAGGCATATTTTTCCCCTTTTCTTCTCTTACACTATACAACACTCTTGTTTTTCTTCCTCTAGTCATCTATTAATACAGTTAATATCAAGATCATTACATAAAGGGAAGATCAGATCCATGGTGATAGTGCATGGTGACAGTGATAGTGCAGCAATCTGTCAGTCACTGCCCTACCACAAGGTATTACAGAAAGTTAGCATAAGCCACCTGTAGTCTTCTGTAAAATGAGAAGTGTTCTATCCTACAATCCCAGAGGTACTGAGACACTAAACTTGACCTAGAACTGAAACTTTAAAAGAAAACTTTAAAAGAAAAATTCAAAGTTTAAAAGAAAAATTCAGAACAAAACTCCAAACATAGCCATGGATAGAAATCAGGATTAGGATTATCAGGATCCTAATAATCAGGTTCAAAACATCTATACTTCTGGTTTTTGACTTTGTTTTTGTGGGGTTTTTTTGGTAGTTCTACACCCCTCACTCCTCCCCCCATGGCTATTTACACTCTTGTCCCTTGCTTTCATGGGGATCTTCCAACATGGTACTGATAGATGGCAACACAGAATTCGTCACAAGCACAGTGCAACTACAGAACCTCCCCAGAACTGAGTAAGCTTTGATTCATGCAGAGACTTGCAAAGGGAAGTTGTTCAAATTGCATTGTGGATATATAAAGAAGCAGAATAAAGTATGGGAATACAGGTGACTATTCAGATTAAGGTGCCGATACTGCAGCACTACAGTGGCTTGTGAAACAAGGTAATTTCAAGGCACCTGAGGACAGAATAACATACCAAACCAAGTATTGGTTTGAAGAAGATTAGAACAGTATTTGTGCAGGAGAAAGTCTCCTGCCTGCTTTAGTGCACTACAGATTCTGAAGGAATTGCATTGGCTTCACTCTGAAAGCCTAGTTGTCAGTTTGTTTAAACACGCATTCATTCCAAACAATGATGTTTTCTTCTCAAAGTACCTCAGCATCATTGCAAAGTGGATTAATTAGAAAGTCAGCAGTTTCCCTGATTGTTGACAGAACTCCGAAGTTGAGAGGACAATGAGCAGTTAAAGCACTGCAGCACGTCTGTGTGTGAAATCAGGGAGCATAGAAACGATGTCTCTGAAATCAGGAGGATTGTTCTGATTTTTGTTAAAGAATGACGATGCTGAAAGGGATTTGCATAGCTCCCCGGGAGCAGAGCTGATGTGCTGGCTGGAGTCAACTCATCACGTCTGTAACTGAATGTCACTGATTTCTATTCTTTAGAATAAAGTACTGACGAATGTGAAAGGAGAGAGCTGAAATATCCTCAGAAAGATGAAAAGAAGTGAGACAAATCTATAGAAATCATTGTTCTGTACTTTTTTAACTGTGTATTCTTATAAAACACTGTGGCCAGCTGTTTCTTATACAAATAAGTGATTATCACTGCTATGATCAAAATGATAGTGAGCTCCCTGATGTCAACACAAAGCTCAAAACACTGTCTTCTGAATGGATATTTAGTTTGAGGTGTCCCTTCCCATGGCAGAGGGGTTGGAACTAGATGATCTTAAAGTCCTTTCCAACCCTAACTATTCTATGATTCCATTTCTCTATTGCTTTAAAAATGCTATTTCATATGATTAGATTATAATCAAATGTAAACCAGTCTGCATCTTACCCATGCAAAATGCTGGATAAATTCTGAAAATGTAGAGGTTTAGAAATTTTAATTCATAGAAAAAAAAAAAAAGGGTATATTGATGTGACTATCAGAAGTGGAAGTACATTTAATAACAGCATGAAAGAGCACTCAGACAGTGAGATTAAATGCATAAAATTACTGGAAAATGTAATGCCTGAACTTATTCCGGCATTACTCTTGTTATGCTGGTATTACAGGTAGTGAAGTATCTGCTATATTGAATGATGTGTGTTTGTGTCATTAAGTTCAAGACAAAAAAGATTAATTCAACTCCTTTACAAGTATCTCGGTCAAATGTGCTGTACTTTGTCAGAGCAGGTACACAGGAAATTATAAAAACAACATTGCCAGGGTTTGGGGTTCTGAGGCTCTTTTTACCTGGGGAGGTGATTGGCGATTAACATTCAGCATTCTTTTGCAATTAAATTTATGGTGATACACATGAGAAAAAGCTTTGCTTGCTGCTAGGTTAAACCTGGGGTACCACACTCAAAAACTGCAAACTGCCACAGCACAAAGTAAAAAGTGATAACTGAAGAAAAGCATTGACAGGGATAATAAAATAAGAAAATAACTACACTACTTGGAAGTTATTTTTAATAAAGGCTGCGTGGAGTCCTCATAGCAGCCTTCCAGTATCTGAAGGGGGCCTATAGGGATGCTGGGGAGGGACCCTTCATTAGGGAATGTAGTGACAGGACAAGGGGTAATGGGTTAAAACTTAAACAGGGAAAGTTTAGATTGGATATGAGGAAGAAATTCTTTACAGTTAGAGTGGTGAGGCACTGGAATGAGTTGCCCAAGGAAGTTGTGAGTGCTCCATCCCTGGCTGAGTTCAAGGCCAGGTTGGAGGAAGCCTTGGATGGCATGGTTTAGTGTGAGCCTGGCGGCTGAGGGGAGCACAGGCTGTCATAAGTCCATGGCCAAAAGCCATGGGACATCAGCAGATTCACATGGTTTACAGTACTGTGTATCACAGGAACCCACCTCCCTCTTCCTCCAATCCTGTGTCCTCCCCGGGTGCAGCCCACCAGCTGGCACAGGACATGCAAGCACTGAGTAATTTGACTGCTCAGGTCAGCTAGCATTTGGTCATTTGATTTGGCCACTGCTCAGGTCAAGCATCTTCAAATGTGTTAGGTTGCAACATCATCATACATCACCAGTCTCTATAGTAACAGGGCAATGAACTCACTGTTCCTTAGACAGCCAGTCCTCCACCCCTCTAGTTCTCTGGACTACTCCATACCGAAGCCTTTATAAGTAGAGAGACCACCTGTGTTCTGCCTCAGACACCAGCTTCTGTCCATTGTTCAGCATCTTCAAAGCTGCAAAGACTATCCTGCTACCATCTGGCATCATGAGAATCCTTTTCTTCCTTGTTGCTGCTCTCTTCTTCCTCTTCCAGGCTGCTCCAGGTAAGACTAAAAATAGATGAGATGGAGTGTGAAAGGGTGCATGTATAGAGAGCTCCATTAGAGGCTAGTGCTGAGGTTCAGAACACCTCTGTGTTCCTGGATTCCATAACTTTCACACTAGAAGTCCCCTTCCCTAGTCATATTCCTAATCTTTAAACAATGCAGCCAAGCACCCTGATAGTCTTCCTGATGGTTTCTTTCTAGCATCTTATGTTCCAGTCATACGATGACATGACAGAAAAAGAGATGCTCCTGTGTATTGACTTTGGTGCCAGCAAACGCTATGGAGGAGCTGGTGAAGGGCCTGCAGGACAAGTCTTGTGAAAAGTGACTGAAGGAAGGGAGGTTCTTTAGTCTGGAGAAGAGAAGGATCGGGGCAGGGGGGGCCTTATCACTCTCTATAACTAGCTGAAAGGAAGCTGTAGTGTGGTTGGGGTTGGTCTCTTTTCACAAGTAACAAGGAACAGGACAAGAGGGAACAGCCTCAAGTTGTGCCAGGAGAAGTTTGGATTGGATATTAGGAACAGTTTCTTCACTGAAAGGGTTTTCAAGCATTGGAACAGGCTGCCCAGGGAAATGGTGGAGTCACCATCTCTGGCAGTATTTAACAGATGCATAGGTGTGGCACTTAGGGACATGGTTTTAGTAGTGGGCTTGGCAGTGTTAGGTTTATGGTTGGACTTGATGATCTTAGAGCTCTTTTCCAAGGTAAACAGTTCTACTATTCTATGATGATTCCACTGAGGCAATTCTTAGGGTGATACTTAAGACACAACCCTGCAATGTGAGAGCTTTCTCTTCTCACATTCGCACACGCACCTCCTGACTGTGTATTCTAAATAAGTAGACATCCTATATTTCTGGGAAAATGCAGCTGTGACTGTGGATCTTTGCCTGAACTCTGTGCTGTTTGTGTGCATTACCTGGGTTTAGAGCATATGCATCATTCCAGGATGTTTGAGAGACTTCGGAGCAGTTTACGCTATCTCCATCCTTGCTTTGGTTTGCAGTAGACACAAATTTGTACCTACTTTCCTAGACCAGTACATGTTTGTCTACTCAAAGAAGAAATATAGAAACACTGAGGCCAAAAGCACTTGTAGGTGCTCTGGACAAAGCCTGTAATATGTGCTTCTGGCTTGCTCTCTTGGATTTTTTTCAATGCATCACAAAAAGTATTTTCTATTTCAAAACAGTCTGTCACCCTTGAGATGGCTGCAAGGCAGATGTAATTCCAGTAGCCTCTGGAAAAGGGAAACAAGTTGTTTTATATCTCTTCATGAATATTTACGCACAGAAAAGACCCATAACACTGCAGGGACTTTTAATTCAGGAGACAAGAGACACCAAGGTCTAATGATGTCTTTTAAATCAGCTCAGTGAAATCAACAGCACATAATCCTTAAATAGTGCATGATTAAGAGAAAAGGCTTAAAAAACACTAGGTCAAACTGGTTGAAATGTGGTAAATCTAATTTAGAATAAAGCTCACATGCCTTTCAAATGAAGGATAGAGTCTAGTTTGTTGACAGGTGTGGATTGATCTAGGCACAGAAAGTACTGGGTGAGATGATCAGGTTTGTGCTCAGCAAGAAGCTGGGTCAGATGATAAGGGCCTCTTCCACCTTTTCAATGCACAGATGTACACAGCTCCAACTGATACAAGAGATTCATTTAAATCATACAAAAATAACACAATTTGAATCTCAAGCTGGACATCCCAATGGGAACAAGTAATGGTTAATCAGGAAATAGTCAAACCCAAACTAGCTTCTCAGCTGAGTAAACCTGGGCAGATCCCCTGGCGATGATGGAGCTACAGCCTTTACCACCATCTGAACATTTGGCCCTTCAGTGGGAACATGCCAGCATGATAAATACAGCATAGCATCTAACTAAATCTAGTGACAACAGCCACTGACTTTATTTAATGGTGTGCTTTTAAGTTGAGCAAATGTTAGTCCCATTGTTTTGGCTGTGATTAAGATTTATCTTTTCTGAAGTTTTATGCCATCTGTGTTAGCCACACCACATTTTACATGGTAATACAGTGCACAGGTCTCCTCTGAGCATGCCACTCAAACTTAACGCTCATTTCTTCCTCTGAGGAAGATATTCAAAGTAGGAGATAAAGATTCTGAGTCATAAATATGCTTTGCATTTGTTGAAACTTGAATTGAAAGTTTGCAGAAACTCAGTTTAGGACATTTGTATTTGAATATCATCACTTCTGTTTCTGAAAGTAGTGTGAGATTAATGTTACACGTGCATTTTTCCGTGCTTCCTGTGGGTTTTTCATATAACCTAGTATTTCTGTGTGTAACTGGAATGACAAGCACATGTGTCCAGAAAGGATGCTAACGAAGCAGACAGTAATCTTCAGGCCAGTATTGATCAGACAGACTATCTCTTTTGATGGAGACTTTCAATGGACTTTCTTAATGAAGAGATTCTAACATTATAGCTTGCTCTTCTGGTTAGTTGGCATTTCATACAGATGTAAAGACCTTAAGAAAGTGTGATTAGGTTACCCCAGTAACAAACCAGGCACTGTGGCAGGAAACCATATACCACACCAGGTAAATCTGATGCTGCAACTCTTCAGTCCTCTACCTTGACAAATGAACACGAATTTTCCCTTGGGGTTCTTTTGGCAGCTTACAGCCAGGTAGATGCTGACACTGTAGCATGCCGGCAAAACCGGGGCTCCTGCTCGTTTGTTGAATGCCTTCCTCCTATGGTTAACATTGGGACCTGCCGCAGTGGGAAGCTGAAATGCTGCAAATGGTAAGACAAATTCATCCAGAGAAATGCTGCTGAACCAGGACCAGACAGGCTTACTGGGCTTTTCCCCTTTTGCATGAAAGAGGCCACTTTCTTCAGCCACCTACACTCTCCAAATAAACCCCATGAATTTCTGGGGTTTGTGCCTGGTAACAAATAAGGCAGAACCTAAAGCAGGTTTGAGCTCACACTCAAGCCTATGCCCTTTGAATCTCCTTATCACTAATAGCATGCTGGGGAGGGACTCTTCATTAGGGACTGTAGTGACAGGACAAGGGGTAATGGGTTAAAGCTTAAACAGGGAAGG
>JBCJKH010061214.1:0-11951 GCA_039877255.1 Loriculus beryllinus
TCTTTCTTCACAATAAAAACTATGAAAAATAATATGTATATATTGTAATAAGGAAATCATTATAAAAGTTTTAAAATCAATAGATTTAGAACTTGGAGCCATAAAATTCCCCTTTTAAATTATTTTGATATTGAAATGACTAGTATGTGTCCCTTTGGCCTGATTATCTTTAATTGTATTGAAGGTTTTAAAGCACAAACAAGGCCTTGTGTCTAAATTAGAAAACTATTTCCTTTAAATACAGTTTCACCTTTGTCGATTATTTTCTGTTTTCTTTCTTTTTTTTTAATAACAAATATTTGCATGAGTGTAAGATGTTTTACAAAGGTTTATCTACCCTGCTGTTTCATCCCTGCCTCAGTCATACTGCTCTCTGCACGACATCACACTTATTTTCACAGTGACCTACTGCTACAAGGCATTCCTGCTGGAGCAGTGGGACTGTTTTGTAAATAAGATGCTATACTTTCTGTCACAGACCTTGAATAATTCACTAATATAAGTGCATGATAAAGCTTCCTCAGAGTTAACGCTGAGCTAATCTGAGAGAGGTTTTGGTCAGCAATGGTATACCTGGATAGTTCCACTAAAGCCTACAGCACTCAAAGAATGTATGCCGTCGCTTATAAGGAAGTGTGTTTTTAATAGTAGCTCTTCACGAATTATTGATATCACTTCCTAATATATATTTACTGTAATTTTCTATGCTCAGGAATTTAGCTTCCTACGATGGTGTTTCCTAGCAAGAACAAATCTTAATTTGATTTTCTCTCGTCTCGCTTCTGATAAAAATAGTTGCAGCTGGGTACTCGCAGAAGCAAAGTTAGTTATTTTCAGTGCTATTTCAAACCTGCTTTTCATTTTCTTTATGCAAATGCATGCAGGCTGCCCCAGTGCCAGTGAGCAGACTGCCTGGCTTTCCTGATGCATGTGCTAGGGTTGGAGAGTTCTGCAGCTGGCATCAAGGGGTGAGCTGCAGCTCAGCGTGGCACTCCCCATCTCTGGTGCTTCCATCCAATGCCTCCCACCACCAGACTCCGTGGCAGAGGAGTTGAATAATTCAGTTCAGTCCCCATCAGTGGGAGGGAGTGCAGGTGCAACTCCAAGCTGGATACAGAGATAGAAACAAGGATGTCAAGTACATGGGGGGAGTAAAATAGTGAATTTCATAGCAAAAGTGTTGAATTCATAACAGCAAGAAGATAGAATAATGTGTGAGCTTACGTTTATTGAGATTCTAGTGCATTTCAGTTGAATGAAATCGTCCACAGCACTGTTTCAGGCTCTCTGCAGTCGTATTGTAGCATCCATGCATTCATTTAAGCTCAGTCCCGTTTCTTGTCCTTGCTGCTCTCAAGGCTAGAAACTATATTTTTTTTTCTCTAAAGTTCTGAAGATAATATGTCCCGAGCTATATTCAGTCTCCTTGTACATTGGTTTAGCTAACACCTTTTTAAGCAGAACCATTTGTGGTACTACCACTTTTCTTTATCTTTCGTTGTTCATTTGTCAAAATCAGGTGAAATACTATTTCTTATGCCTGTAGCTGAAAATCTATACTGGCCAAACACTGGAGTCACGTATCAAGATGTAGATGGGTAGTACATGTAGTAGTAAACGTATGGGTATAGACATCAACATGCCTTTGTGTAATATTGACAGATCAAGCTCACAGCAGAAAACTGGTGTGTTGCTAGTTTGGTTTATTTTTTTTTAGTAGAGAGCCAGAAGTAAGACTTTAGTTTTTCATCCTGTTAGAGATGCTGATTCATAGGGTTCTTTGGGCAATTATGTACCTATTAAAATCTGTATTTTGTTAATTGCCCTTCACAGCTTTTTCTCTGCTTGAAATCAAGAGAGTAATTGCATATACCTAACTCCTAGCGCTACATGTAGTAAGTGACTGAGGGTTGAGTTTACAGACTTAGTACTTACAGTCCAACAAGTTACTTTATTCATCGGTGGTGGTACATTTAAAAATAGAGAAAATAGGTCAGCTGCACCTGCTGCAGTTTGTAGGCTCCCTATAGAAGGGTGAAGAGTAATAGGGTAAGAATAATGGTTGTGTGTTTTTTTGCAGGGAAACTCGGTCGCTTTCCACCGAGGATGCATTACCAGGCTGCTCCTGACAGCAGAGCTACTCCTCATTTTCCAAGGTCTCACCTTGCTGAAGCAGTTGCCAAAGCCAAGGCAGGTGGAAGTGGTGGTGGAAGCACTGGTGGAACCGGGAGAGGCCTTGTGGGGCAGATTATCCCTATATATGGATTTGGCATCTTCTTATATATCCTGTACATTTTATTTAAGGTAAGACCAACATAAATGGAAAATTCAGGGAAAAAACCTAAACCCCCTCAAAACAGCAAAGTCTTATTTCTGTACCTGGCTCCATTTCAGCCTAGCTCCAGAATAAACCCCACAAGTGTTCATGGTTAGTGGTTGAAAGATTGGTGTATCCTCTGGGTTTTGCTATTGTAAAGACTGTAACAGAGAATGTAGGGGTGGGTTGGTGCAATCCTATATTGGCCTCTGACCTCACACAATTTTTTTAAGGATTTTCTTTTCTCCCTGCAAATTGTGTATGTCTAAAGCATCGTTAGATTGATTTTCAATATACACAGAGTATTCTCTTTTTTTAATGGGTGACTACATATTATATATACTGTGTATGTCATGTATTGTGTTTTATACAATCTCCCAGGCATCTGTCATGATTGCTGGTTTTGCTGCTGTGCATGCTTTCCGGTAGTTACTGTCTAGCATATTTTAATCTTCTATCCTTTTTCTGTTGCATTTGAGGCTTGTATTTTACTATTGCCATAACTCATAGAAGGGTAATCTTTTTTCACTCATTAGCTGGCTTCCAAGGGGAAAACTACCGCTGGAGAGCGGAAATGCCCTACTGCTGCACCTGGAAACATGAAGAGGAAAATCAGTATGTATGATTTCTGAGTTGCATCTGTGTTGACTCTGTAGAGGTACAGTCCAAGGTTGTGTTCTTCAAGTTCTGGGCACACTGTAAAGCTGTTGTTTTCCCCCATGAAGAGCTAGCCAGAAGCTTCTGTGTTAGAATGAGCAAGAGTAAAGTGAATTACTGCACTGTCACTTTCCAGTCTTATTCAGATAATGAGACTCTGAGACAGTAGATTGATCCCAAGCCCCTCTGGAAGCAGTGGCTTCTCATGAGGTTCACTGAATTAACTACAGATTTGCTGAAAAGCTATGTAGCTAATGATTAAAAAGGGATAATATGATGTCTATCTATGATTATTCTATAATCTGTGGTATTCTAGTAATAGTATATAAAGATATTACTAAAAGCCAGCTTCCTTTATTTGAATTTGTGAATTCTTAGCCACCCTACTTCCCTACTTTCTCCCTTCCACTTTTGCAATGCTTGAAGTTTTCATGAGTGCAATAAAGAAAGCAAATAGTTTTCTGAAATATTATTTTGATTTTACCTAAACAACAATCAGGGGGGTAGATTCAACTACTTGTAGATATTTATTAGATAAATTAATAAGTTTACTATTTAAGATTGGATGAGTAGTTACCATAATAGTATTTAAATTATCTGACTAAGTGTAATAGGGAAGAAAAGTACTTAGGGCTTTACAGAAAGTGCTGCCACTAGGTAATTTTCTTTAACATGCTGTAATTACCTTGACATTAATGTGTATATTAGGAATACCTAATGTACTCAGCACTGCAGATAATGTTTTCAGTGCGCTTGTTCTGCGTTGTGCCTGGAAATTTTGTGCAATTTATTAGCAACAGTAATTGTATTTTTTCCTCTAATGCTTGGTGAGAGAAACTACCTTTGCAGTAAGTTGAAACATTTGCCATAATTATAACCCAAAGAACTAGTGACAAAAATTATTCAGCCTTCTTCTAGAGGTCTTCATTTGTATTCCTGAAGCATTCACAGTAAGCTGTAACAGGGCAGGGGACAAGTCACTAGACTAGGAACCTGAAGACGAGTGACCATTTACATAGGGACTTGGAGGGAGTAACTTCCTTTTTCTATGCCAGTTTCCCTTCCCCTATTTTTAAAGGCTCAGTCATGCAAAATAGTGACATCAGTGATGCATTAAGTGATGATGTTCTGTGCAGAGTAGAGGTCTTTCCAAAAGCAAGATGTTTGTGGATGGCTTTCTCTATTCCTACTATGTTGTAGTTCTGTCGTGCCCTTGTGCTACTTAAATGGGTGTACCTGTGGCAGCTGAATGTTTAACTAAGCTAGATTGGCTTTATTTTGTTCTGCAGTGGGGAACAATGAAGTCTCAGCTGCAGGATTTTGAGCACAAGTTACAACAGCCAAACAAGAAGCTTCAGCTTTCTTATAGATGTCCTGTTGCATCTTTACTGTTAACATTTTTGGCTACATTAAAACCAGTACAGGTGTTCCTGCATGTCTGCATGTGTGTCTACTATTGCAGTGTAGACATGTTTTTTGTAAAGAGGCACACCTATGGACATACCATGCTTTGCTCCCCAGACAGGCTAGCTGTTCTTCCTGGTAAGCCTGGTAGACCGTTAGCACTTGCTGCCTGCTGTAGCACACCTATGCAGGGTTAGTTGGATGCCATCATGCCCAAGAACCTAATTCTCTTTGATAAAGATGTGGTTTCTCAAACCTTGAGACTTCTTAAAAATGCTCAAGTGACATTTTGTCTCTGTTCCCATGGACTTAACAGGAAATTCCACAAGAACTATTAATTCAGCAATAGACAGTAAATCAGTATGGTTTCTTTAGGAGAAAAAAAAAAACAACAAACCCAACTTATTTTCTGTTCCCTAACTTTAATGTCCAGGACATTTACAGTGGTCCACTCACCCTATTGTGAGGTTGCTCAGGAGCCTTTTGAAAGAACGTGTTTTCTGTGTGTCCTGTTACCATTAGCAATAGACTTCACCGTTCTATACCAGGAAAAGTATGTAGAACTCTTTAAGCTGCATGCTTTAGTTTCCTCACAACCAGTCTGGTTTGGTACAGCATGTGCTACCTGTTGTAATGGGATAGGGATACATTTTCAAAGCTTCTACTGACAGATCTTGGGATTTTGTTTGGTTTACAGCTGACTATGAGCTCACTCAGCTTCAGGAAAAACTGAGGGAGACAGAAGAAGCTATGGAAAAATTAATCAACAGAGTAGGACCTAACAGTGACAGGTATGTTTCAAATTACAGCATTTTACAGATAGATTCTGCTCTGATTAGAAATTAAACTTTCTTACTTGTGATATATTAAAATAGCATTTTATTATTACTTCAAATTGTAGGAGTTTGATTTTACACATCACACTTCTTGTTCTGCAGTTTTGATCTTTTCAGCATCTAGGTTTAAAATAAATAATTTCTTCCAACTCCGTTCTCCTTAAGCAGAAAAGCAACTATCCCTAACTTCCCCTTTGTACGGTGCATTATTTGCAAGATAATGACGGGTATGTGTAAACAGAAAACAAAACATCTACATTTAAAGTATATAAAACAACTTGTCTTATGTGACCAAAGTAGTATTCTGAATAATTCCTAAGAGATCCATTTGTTTTATGTTATTTTCCGGTTATATAAATTATTTTTCTAAATAGAAATACTGTTCTAATCTATGTAAATGCCTGTTAGAATAGCCATAAAATATTTCTTAAAGGACAGAATTGTATAATAATCTGATTCCATAACTTAGTTCCACCCTGTAACCAGCAAATCCATGTGTTTGTCTCTAAACATAACAGAAAAAATAAGAGTTGTAAAATCAGGATTTAAAAATTTATTATGTTTATTGTTTGCTATAAATCTGAGATCACTATTCTATGTTATAAGGAAACTGGAAACAAGTCCATTTTTCATGAGGAGTGTAACAACACATCAACAGGACAATGCATAACTGCAGTGTTGAAAATTTAAATACCATGAATATTGAGGTGATGCTTGCAAGCAAAATAAATAGCTGTTCAGGTTGTAATGCATGTTAACTTTGGGTCTGTCAATGCCTGGCTTAACCCCTTCTGTAGGAACAAATCTGTGCTGAACTTGCACATGATGTTTATTTACGCTTCAAACTGCATTCTCTTTGAGTGTGTAGTTCTGCCCACTTTGCACCACGCCCTGTATTGTGGCTGCTCTCATCTCAGCAAGATGAGGTGCCAGACTTGCCTATGTTATTCCAGTTTCCAGCAGGAGAACCCCTAAACTGCCCTGGTTTTGTTAGCAAAACAGAAGGATACTATTTTGTCTATCTCTGTTTTGCAAAGCTAACACAATGCTCTATGCTTACCTTTAAGCTTCCAGAAATAGGCTTATGAGCTGCCCAGATACTGTGCTGACTATCAGATAGGATATTTTTTACTGAGAAAATGGGTTTAGGGTCTGATCCAGTGTTTGTTCCACTCTGTCTTATTGGCTCAGAGCCTCTATTTAGTGGAACTTCCCTTCTTTGTTCAACCAAACTATTTATATAGATGGATCTAAAGGCCCCAGGGGAAATCATAATCTGAACCTGATGAAAAACTTTTTACGTAGTTTCTTTAAGAGAAGGGAAAAAGCACCTCTAGATGGAGCAAATAGCAGCTTTTAAAATACACCCAGACTTGGTGTCTTTTAAAATAATACACGAGACTTTGAAGAAAAGACCCAGACTTTGAAGCTTTCTTAATCTATCCTGTGATACTTGTTAAGTTCAGTAATACTGGTTGAAGGTCTTAAAAGAAAATGTACGGTTAGAAAGTGTATATAGAGTATAGTGCTAGGATTATTCAATCTGGATGTTGACAGATGAAAGAGGAGAGCAAAAATACTTGAGCCCCATTTATTAATATACAATTGAACATAAATATTGTTTTTTGACATACAACAGAAAAGGCAGAGAAGAAATAAATGGTATCAAATTTAAACTAATGCTAAAAGAACCCAGGTGAGACCATGGCCCATTATACTAAATATGGCAAAGTGACTCCCAGCCAGACTGCTGAGTGAGGTGTTAGTATCCAAACCAAAGGTTGTATTTCGCATTGTCACAAAAACAATGGATCACCATAACCCAGTGTTTGCAACAGCATGGAGGTCTGAGCTCGTGCCTCTGTGTCCTCTCACTGTACTTCAGGAGTATTATTCTTGTGGCCAAACTGCTCCAGGGTTCATCCTGGCTTTCTCCTAGTGAAGATTTTTAGAATCAAAAAACAATTCTCCTCTTGTGTTTTTCTTAAAAAAACCTGTTTCTTTTGAAATTGGATACATTTGGAAGGACAGTTTATTCTCAGATAACACTGTACCTCAGAAAGGAAGCTTTTTCCAAAGGAGTAGTGTATACTGTGCTGTGTGATTTTACTCTTTCTTCTGTAGCAAGTGTACGTGCTGATTTCTTGCTGTGGTGTGTCCTGCCCATTTCTTTTTCTGTCAAAAGCATTTGAGCAAATGAGGCTGGAAGACTTCTCAGTGCTCTTAGCAGGTTTTGTCAGATGGGATAGCTCATCATCTAGCTCTATGTTGTAGAAGGTAGGCTGGTTGGGTTTTTTTTTATGAGGCTGGAAGTCCAACCTTCAAACCAACCAAGAAGACCTCTTTCCAAACCCGCATACTAACTGGAATTGCTACAGCCTTAAGTAGAGTTTGCAGAAATGCAAAACTCACTTTCAGAAAGTAAAAGCACAGATGCTTTTAAAAAGGCCTAACGTGTAGTAATAAGGACTAGAAGCAAGTTAAGGAAAGCAACAGGAACAAAGAACTACCTGGCCAGGTCCTCAGCAACATTAAGCAAATCTAAACTGAGATGGACAAAGGCAGTTGTTACCTAATGCACATATTTAAATGGGTAGTACATAGTACCTAAGGATATTATGATTCACAGCTCTGAGAAAATCTAGCACTTTTCCCAGCACTTTTTTAACAGGTTGTAAATCTAAATTACACAGTTTTATAATTTATCATCACATCCTATCACTAAGGGATCTCAGTATCTCCAGTCTCTAAATGTAGACCTTTAGAGTCCAGTATCTCTCAGCAGAGATGAAAAGCTTTCCTGGAAATTTGGTGATTCAGAAATAAAGACTTGATTGATGTCTATAATAGGGCCCTCCACATTAAAAGCATGCATACTGCTTTTTTTCCAGGCTTTTAGCAGTGTTTCAGTGTTGGAACAGTGATATAATGGGTACAAAATTTTTCCCTACCCATTCTCATGGATGTCTTACCCATATTCTTCTCACCACTGTTTGTAAAGTTTGATATTTTGAAACCACTTTAAACTGAAAAATACTAGTAAATATTTTTCTCAATGGGAGTATTGTACAATGCTCTCTTGTGAAAAATTCTCAGTTTCTGGTGATTAGGTAAGAGGTAGAAATAATCAGCTCAATTACCTGCTTTTAAAACCCTCTTTACTAGGCTGTCAGTTGGAAAAAATCTCTTTTTACTATAAACTAAACAAATGTAATATGGAAGAAAGAGAGAGGCTGTAATCTGTGGAGTGCTAGTTTTGGGCCATTGTTAATAGTGATTATTTTCAGGTCATGAATCAAAAAACATACTAGTTGACACGTCTGAGATACTATGTTAGATTGTGGATTTTCACTGAAGCTCTTTAGGAGACGTTCTGATCCTAGTGTAAGAATAAGAAACCTTTACCTGTTAGTGCATTGCCACTATGAAAAGTAATAGCTGTGTTGGAGCCACAAGCATACAAAGCAAAAATAATTACCTTTTCTTATACTGTAAACCTTTTGCATCTGGTGATCTTCGTGTTCTGAAGTGCATTATATCCTGGTAAATCCCTCATATGCAGACAGGAAGATGTCTTATACATTGCCAGCATCCTACACGAAGTCTTCCTAGAGGCCTTAAATGAAGTAGAAGTAGTGCATGGGCTTTGGTTTCTCCCCCTCTAAAAGGAGATTTGTCGTTTAAGCAAGGTATCTGGAGGAAGAATACTCTGAAATACAGAGCCCTTGTGTTGCAGTAAGACAGTAGTGCTTTCTAATGGGAGTATCCAGCATATTAGAAATTTTCCCATACGAAATACCACAGTGATGCAGCTGCTTTGATTGATCCTATATCTGAGCTAGCATATCTCCCTATTGTGTTAAACAGATAGACCTGTCTTTATCCAGGTGATATATATTCAAATTACATACACTTTTGTCTGTAAGAGGAGGATTAGTTTGGCAGTTCTGTTAAAGCTTCTGTCAAAGGCAGCTAGCTTTTTTGTGTGTCTCTTAATTCACATCTCAAATTCTACATCTGCCTAGCCCAGGTTTTTCAGAAGATGCAGTGTCACACCTTCACTTGTTCTGTGGAACAAACTGCCACCACAAGTTGAGGAGGCTCAGCACAACCTTCATATAACGTTGGGGGCAAATCAGCTTTTCAAACTGTGGGGCCTCTCAGGAGAAGCACAGAGAAGTGATGTTTAGCTTTGTGATCTCAAACAGTTTAATCTAGGTAGCTGCTAATGGAACCAGTGGGCCTGCTCTTAAAACTAAGTTCTGTTACAGACAACTGTGAGTGCAGCTGTGCACAAAATCTAGCCCATTGTCAGCACTGATCAGCACCGCACAAATCAATGCTAATCTTTTTGGCTTTAAACTCGTACAACTCTGCTGCCTTTAGTGAAGTAACTGTCATGTCACCACCATTCTTGGATATGCAGAATAGCACAAAGTACCTCTTAAAAGTGCTGCTCTAGCCATGAGAGTTAATAAGAGGGAAAACTAAAGATGGATGCCACAAGTTTTCAAGTTTGCGATATTTCAGGCACCTGAAACAAGGTTTAGGCAAATCCTAATCACCTAAATTCAAAATCATTAACCTGTTTCCAGCTCCCCTCTTCCCATCTCACCCCTAAGATTCCCTGAGCAGCTGTCTGATCTTGGAGATTGTCTGTCTGATAGTCTGCAGCTCACCAGAGATCACTGCTCTGACCTCGCTTACCTCCTATAGTGCAGCACTACATGCATCCAAAGGCCACCCTGTCTGAGTAACTAGGGGCAATGGATCCTGCCTAAAACATACCAGGATTCAAAAGAGCACTGGAGTAGTGCCTCAGTCCTTTGAGAGGCTCAAAGTGACACACAGAGGTCAAACACCTGCTCAAGAGCGAATTGAAACTCAAGATGAAACAAGCACCATTTTCACCCGTTAAGTACAGCCAGTATCTTTCTTATTCTGACCTACTGAGTTAGTCAATAGAGCTCAGATCATCACCCTTCAAATACTTTTTTGTCCATAACATTTTTAGAAGACTGTTTCTTTTTCCCAAGAAAATAACATGTAATGACTACATGATCTCATCTGTTGGAAGCATTCTTGTTACAACAGTAATTATATTACCTGAGCAGCAGTAATTAATGGAATCAACAGTGTAGAACCAGTCAAAATCAGAGTTTGCTTTCAATCTAATAAAAATCTCATTCCTCTCCCACTCTCCATCTGATTCTAAAGGGCAAGTTAAAGTTAAATGTAACACCACCTTTTCATTTTTAAATCTTCCTTCTTCGCACCCTACCTCCCCACCAGGCAGCATTGTGGACTCTGTAACAACATCGTGATCTGTCCAGCTGACATTTTTAATGAAGCCTAGCAAATCTGATACATGTAGTAGTCAGTTAGGTATCAACAGACTCTCGAGACTAATGTCTGTGAGATGTTTTGATCAGCTCTACAGCCTGTTTTAAATGTAGCATAGGTTTTGAATTACATTTTCTTATAATGCTTTAAACAAGGCATGGCCCCCTAATTCTCACCTCTTTTAAAGGCCAGAAATTTCTGTAGTATCTTTTGTACCATAACTCTTCCCTGTGTCACTTTCATCTTGCTCTCACATTGGTTGTACCTACCGTCCTTTGCCTGTTTAAGTTTCCAGGTTTCCTGGGTAAATGGATAAACTTTATACCAAGCTGAAGTGCAGACCACATGCAGATGCTGAGAAGTGATCATACTGCAGCCAGGTTTCTTCAGACTGTACTGCTGGGACAGACCAAACAGTTGGGTTCAAACCCCATTAATAGTTTGTAATAATAGTGGACTGAATTCTGGTGTCTGATATCTTCTAGCAGGACTCAAAATGTTACAACAGACCAGGAAAAAAGGTTACTTCAGCAACTTCGAGAAATTACTAGAGTTATGAAAGAAGGAAAATTCATAGATGGCAACTCTCCTGAGAAGGAAGCTGAAGAAGCGCCTTACATGGAGGATTGGGAAGGTAAGCGAGGCCTTTCTTAACCATTACCCTGATGAGAAAAACTGAATTAGGACTACTTACATTCTTCCTTTCAGAAGTCAGTGTTCTAAACTTTGCAAAAGGTGGTTAGTTTTCTCAACCATAATTAAAAAAAAAAAAAAAAAAGGATTTTGAGGTATGCAGCATTTCCTTTAGTGTAGTCACTATGCTATCTGCTGCCAAAGTGACATATGAATATTCACACACACTCCATCTGCTTCTGGGTCTTGGCTGCTGTAGGTTTATATATTTCTCTTCTTTTATGCAAAATCATAAACCCCTTGGAAATCAGAGTCAGTACATTTTGGATAATGTGCATTTTTTACTTTTGATTAGTAATTGTTCGTTCCAGTGTTGTAAAAGTGATCTCCAGGAAGTCTGTCTTTCAATAACTTTGTATTTTCATGTCCTTTCCCTTCCTTGGAGTTTGCTTGTTACATATAAATGTGTTTTCAAGGTACCCTAGTTAAGCTGCTCAGTATCATAATTTTAAATGCAGACTTAAATCCTTGCTCTTTAAGAAGCTTTCAGAATGATCCAAAACATAAAGCACAAACAGCGGACTCGAGCTCTGTTTCCTTAAGTCAAATTCATGCTGCATTTCATTAGCAACTGTAGTGACAGGACAAGGGGTAAGGGTTAAAACTTAAACAGGGGAGGTTTAAATTGGATATAAGGAAGAAGTTCTTTACTGTGAGGGTGGTGAGGCACTGGAATGGGTTGCCCAGGGAAGTTGTGAATG
>JBCJKH010061216.1:0-10423 GCA_039877255.1 Loriculus beryllinus
AGGTGTCCCTGCTTATGGCAGGGGGGTTGGAACTGGATGATCTTAAGGTCCTTTCCAACCCTGACTATTCTATGATTTTATCTCCTGCCAAGGAGATGCCACAGTGTGGAAAAACCCCTAGGTCTGGGGCAAACCCCAAGCCTCCAGAACTGTGGCTGGGTTTGCTCCAGAAGCAGACAGTTTGGCAGCCAGCTCATGTCAGCTCCTGGAAGGGCCGTGGGACCTGCCACCAATTAACCTTGACGGCTAAATGAGGCTGCAGGTTGCCAGGCCACTGAACCACACGAACTGCTCATCCCCAAAGGATGCCAGTCAAAGGGGTGTTTGTACCGCACAGTGAGGGACCTCTGCAGGGCACACAGATGAGCTGAGAGCCCTTGGCAAGGGGCTGGGAGCTCTGCCTACCCCAAGTGCCCTCCTCAGTCCAGGAATGGCACCGCACTGACCTATAGATCAGTTTGCTCTGGCTCAGCAGCTCCCCTGCTTGTGAAACACAGGAGGTCTTTGAGACAGGTCCTGCCAAGAGAGATGTAACAGAGACCAGCGCTGCCCTGCTTGGGCTGGGAAAGGAGGGAGACAAGGCTACAGCAGGGGTAGCAATGACTGTACTGCAGTCATTGTACTGCAAAAAGAAGCAGCAGATCCTGTGTCGAAACAACTCCTGCATGAACCATGCAGGGATCCAGGTGTCACCCTCAGCTTCAGTCTCCAAACTAGGTCTCTGCAACTTCAAAGCTGGAGCGAAGGAAGCACCCAGTGCTGATGCCGCCTTCTGGCTCCAGAAGAAGTCATCTTTCAAGCTAAAACTATAGATAAATATTGCCTGCTTTCATCAGAATAGACAAAGAATAGGTAACGTATTTAAAAGGATAAACTCAAAGCCATTAGGAAAAGCAAAGGAAAGCTGAAACCATCTCTTGGTGGTTGTAGACCTTAAGGCAAGTCTTTAGCTCCCTGTGTGAGCTGCAGTAAAGTCTGACCCTTTTCTCACTCATCTGCTGCAACCTCTTGAACCTTCTCCAGTGGGAGCATCCTTCGTAGCTCCCTGGGGAAGGACATCCCCACCACTTCCTCCTTACAAAGGTGCAGTGGAGCTGCAGCAAAGCCAAGCACCATCCCCAGCCTGTTTCCCTGCCTGCCTGACAGCAGCTTTTGGGAAGCCTGTGAGGGCAGTGCCAGCTTCTCCCCACAGATCATACATTGCCTTTTCCAGGCCCTAGGAACCAGCGACCTCAGCTGTTTCCCATGGAGGGGGTGCTGCCAGTTCTGCAGTGCCAGCACAGGGAGGATGCTGCCAGATACGGCCCCCATAGATGCACACTGCAAACAGGGAGCAGGAAGAGCTCTCCTGGAATGCCCTTCCTCATCCACAAGCAGTCTCCTCCTCCTCAGTGTGCAGGGGATGGGCGCAGCCAACACACTGATTCTCTATGACCTTCGTCACAACCAATCTGGCCCCAGTTTCCTCAGCGTGGCAGGTAATTGACTTGCGACAGCTGAGTTCAACACAAATGAGCCTGGTTTAGAAGGACAGCTTCATTTGCACTTCCAGCCAGACAGAGCCAGTTAACCCAAGCAAAGGAGGAAAAAATCATTAACTCTCACTTACTATTGAGTCTTCTGCCTCTGCCCACAGCAAATCTCACTGGGTCAAACCCACAGGTGCCTCTAGCACTTGGATCATACCATGCTCTGTCTTGTCAGCAGCATTGCCGTGGCACTGAGTGGGGCTGAGACCTGGTGTGGACACCCTTCACCCATGCACCAGGACCTTCAGCATGTGCCCATCATGCTTTCAGGTCTTAGAGTCTGCATTCCCAGGTTGGCTTAATAACAAATAAGCTTAATGGCAAATAACTGGCTGGCTCCCAGTTCAATACCTCATGGTTTATGCCTGTATGCATCCATTTAGCTGGCCTTGCTTTTAGCTGGAATACAGGGGAGTTTTCTTAACTTGTGTTATTTCTCCTTGCTTCCCTAGCTGAAGGCAAAACCTCGGTCAAGGTGAGGCAGTGAAATGCCGATGGATGTCCATGGGGATGCAGTTGGTCAGTGGCTGCCTTGCACACAGTGCCATATTCCAAGCTGGACCCTGGGAAAAGGCCTTTGCTGGAACACATGCCTGGTACCACATTCACTAACCAGCTTCCAAGTCTTTGGGCAGTCTCCTCAGGGCATGCCAAACTGCAAACCTCTGGTTCAACTCCTTTGATGTGGGGAGAGAAACTCAGCCCAGAAATCCTAAGGAAAAGCAAGCCATGATGCTCTGGGAGGTCAGCCTGTCCCGAGCCCTGGCTTCAAAGCTGCCAGGTCAGGTACTGGCTTTATCTTAACTGCTTCCTCCCAGTTAGCAACAGAAATCCTCATATCCTGTCACTTCCTGGGCAGACCAGTGAGAAAAGAACATCTCGCTTTCTTGTCATTTGCTTTTGCAACCCGATGTTTGGCCTCTAATGCTTGCCAAAAATGAAAATATCCCCAGCATTAGAAGGGCTCAAAGAGCTTTGCATTAATGCTGTATGCATTAATATATTTATCTGATCCAGCTCAATCTTTCCCTAATCTATTAGCATTAATATCTGAGTGGGGGGATAAAGCCAGATAGAAAACAAGCTGTGCAAAGCCTGACTTCATCACCTCCAGACACTCCCGATGAGATGTTTTGCAACAACAAACTCCTTTGGGTTCGCAGCACCTTGAATCCATTTTAAAGCAAATATCATAAGGGGCAAAGAACTCCTAAGCCAGATCTTCCACTATGGAAAACCCTGTAGGGTTTGGGTATGGTCGGTTTTAAACACCTTCTAGCTGTGGAGTGTCACTGGAGCTTAAGAAATCCCTGCATGGGACAAACCCGACCCCATCTGTTCAGCCTGAAGTTTCTCTGTAATGAAAGCAGCAAAAAAGGAGAGCTGGAGCCCGTTAGAGGGAAGGAAGCTCCCTCTGTCAGCCCTGCATGTCTCAGGAGGCAGCAATCAGCAGCATGTACCACCCCCATCACTCATCACAGCACAAATCTGCTCTGGTGCAGGCTCTGGAGCTTGACTGTGTGTGCAAAGGAAGCAGCAGCCTCCTGCCCCAGCCTGGAGGGCAAATATCCTCCAGCTCCTCATGCCTTGACAAACTGCAGGCCACGGCAGGCTGTATTATACCTACAAATTCCTTCCCCCTCTGACCTGGGGAGGAAGAGTAGTGCCCATGGAAAAGGTGCTGCATTTAAGTGGGGGTGAACCAAGACTGAGGGGTGGGACACTGTTTCTTCAGTAAGAATAATTAGGATGTGCTTGCTATGTTATTGGAACCAATTTCTGTGATTCTCCTCAAACATTCCAATGAGTTTAGCACAAATGATGAAATATGTATTTCTTTGGATCATGAATCAAAGCTACAGAGACAGGCTGATGTGGTTCCGCAGTGTGTCCTTCACCTGAAATCAAAAGTCAGACATCTCTCTGCCTTGTGAATGAGATAAGCCCCGAGTGAATAATGCCTTTGCCTCTATTGTAAGCCCTCACAGCTCCAAAATACATAAAACAAACATGTGTAACTGTGGCTATTACATTTACAGGAATTACAAAGGTTTAGTTTAATTGGTTTTAGTTTGCTTTCCAAAGTGTATTTGCACTCTTGGAATGACATAAATTGCATGGCCTAAAAGAAATAACAATGTTGAGAGGCGCAGGCATCCAATCACAGATGGTGCTGAAAATGATCATCTGCAATTAATGGCTAGGGAAAGCAAAAAGCAATGCAATCAATGGAAATTATAAGCTAGCAAAACCAAGCATGAGAGGTATTTTGTCAGGCTGGTCTACATATTGGGGACCACATAGTCTTAGTACTGCTAGTGTGCAATACAGCCTCATTAGCAAACACCTCCACAACAGTCTCCATGGACTCATGGGGATATGAGACCCTGCCAAGTGTGGATACCTCTACTTTCTAGAGGTGTTCAGAGCCAAAACCACGTTGTCTTCACAAAGAGCCAAGCCCAAAAAGTTCATGCCATCTGCCTGCTAGGACATCCTCCTCTTCCCAAGCGAACAGCACTAACACTGCTCTTTATTGTGCTTGCTGTCTTTGTCATCTCTGAGAAGTCTTTTTGCGCTTGGGCACTTCCTGTATTTCAGTTGTGATCCTCTTTTTGTATCGGTTTCTCCTGTATGAGCCCAACAAAATCTCCCCCCAAGAGACCTTGATTGATTGTTCTTGATCTATAATAAAACCTTTTCAATTCATCTGTTCTATCAGGGTGCCCACTCCCAAATGTGTCATCGTAAATGCATGCTTACTCCTTGGAGATCTGCTGCAAAGGTGAGTATGTATCAGATACTGAAGAGCTGAGAAACGAGAATTAAAGGTGAAGGCAAACAGAAAGCTCACAAATCTGCACTGTTTTCTGATTTGCCCTCAAAACTGAACCTGTGTGCTCAGACAGACACAACTGGATGCATCTCCATACAATCAACGCACTTTGTGCGTTGTACCATGGTTCTTGATGATTGATTGCATACCTTGGTTCTTGATGGACTGAGGCACATGTACATGGCAGTGGACACACACACACACAGACACATATGGACGCACTTGCTCATCCATGTCACACACATACATGCAGACACACTGCTCCCCATTCAACACAAGATTGCAAAGCCAATCAGTAGTTAAAAATTAGTTTCTCTGCCTAATCACTGCTACAGCCTCTTGTGAATACTCCTTGGGAGGCTGAGTTTAATCATATGATTATTCACTCCTTTTTACACGAAACACCTTTTTTTATCCATCAAGGAAGGAGCTGGACGTGCCTGGGACTCAGGCTGTGTCATACAGGAACGTGCACGTTCTTCTGACTGCGATGCTGCACACAGGTTTGGGAAAAAAAACACCTGTCCCTGTCCTCCCACAGGATCACATCTGCCTCTGTGCCAGTGACTTAAAGATGCTATCAAGTCTCAAATCATGTACCTTTCATTTTCTGGGTGACCGGCTTCAGACTCTGTTTGCGGGACAGCCGAGTTCTTCATCTGCACCAGTGTCCACTAAACAAGTAAAATGCTGAAAGATCTGCTTAGGAAGAGCTCGATCCTCCATGTCTCTTACTGAAAAACTAAGGGGAGCTCGCGACCTTGGTGCCTGGAGAATGCCCCTGTTGGACAGTGATGCTGTCCTCCTGGCAGAGCAGGATAAAACCTTGCATTGCAGGAAACCCTGCAGGGACAGTTTGAGCAAGGTAGAGCTAGTGTATACAGCAAAGACAGGCCTGAGGCACCCAAACAAGGGGAAGTATTACAGAGCTGCTGACTGTACACACAGACCCCTCCTCAGGGAGTGAATATCCCACTTTCAGGGTGATCCATCCATTCTGCAATAAACTTTCCGCAGAGCTGCAGTGACAGAGAGTGATGAAATACAGAGGCTATTGCCTCTGAACAAATGTAGCTTTGTGTTTGCAGCACGGTACAACCTTTTCACATATTCGAGCCAGCCAAGTGATGTACTCCACAGCAAAGCCTACCTGCTGCATTTTGATGGGCTCTTCAGACAAACGCAGATCCTTCAGCAAGATGAATGGTTGCACAGAAGCAGCAGCAGGGTTACAGCTGAGCCTCTGGCAGATATATCCAGGGCTGTCCCATGCTGGAGAAGAAACTGCCCGGCCAGACCCTCATCTCTACCCAGTCCTCGCTAGGAGCTTCTCAGCCAACCCACTCCTCTCCCATAGAGCTGCCTGGGCTGGGTGCAGGGGGAGGTTCCCAGCATTGCTGGTGCTGACATGATGTACGATGCTCACTGCGTTTTACCAAAAGACTTAGTTGAAGTAGCACTTGGGTGCATACAGACCAGGGCAGGCAAGAGGATCAAAGGGGTCGGAGGGAACTATTCCTGTGCCGAGCTGCCAGCACATGTGGCTGGAGAGACACAGTATGTTTGGGAGCCTTGCTCTTTGTTTTGCGCTCATTGCCAGGTTACTGCCTGTGAGAAGGGACTTGTCCAGCATCGTGTGCCCTTCGGAATGTGCTCAGAGGCAGACTGGCCGTTAGAGGATGCTGTCTTGCAGGGTCAAAGCACAGCTTCCAACCTCCGAATTGCACAGAAAAGCTGGCAAAGGTGACTTCGGGGACTGGGGGGAACATGAAGATGAGAAAACATGCAATGAAAAATGTGTTTTTCTTCCATAAAATATCCACCCTCGAGCAGGAATGGTGACTGTTAGAGGCTGGACTGGACCCCAGGCACCGTGAGCCTGGTGAAATGCTGGAGGAGAGGGTCTGCAAGTGATGAGTACTGAGTTGAATACCCTCTCTGTCCCTGTAAATAGCATTCCCTTTCCCAGACAGCATTGCCTGTGTGAATCCTCCTGCTGTGCGTGTTCACAACACAAAGGCTGTGAGCATGTTTGACAGCAGAAGACCAGATAAGAAGTTGCCATAACAGGATCCCAGAGCCTGCGAACCCTTGTTGGTGTCAGTGAAACAGCCACAGGCTTTTATAGGACTCCCTCTCCCAAGCCTGATCCCAGTTATATGTATTCTCCCTGTTTACAAATCTGCTGGAAAAGGGACTTTATCACTCTTCAGGCTCCGAATTCTGCGCCTGCAGCAACCCTTCTGTCAAACATCGAACGCTCTTGCTTGCAGTTACACCGGAGTATTCGTCTGGGAATACATAAGTCTATTAAAAACGGATAAATAATCAATAGGACATTACAATGCTACCACTAGTAGGGCTATTAGCACAACAGGGGAGATGTGCTGAGATAGCTTTCCAAACCAGACCCCAGGGCACACGTAAGGGAAATTGTCCATGACGTGGCGTTGCTTTAATGCTCCTAGTCCATAACGCTGAGAGAGAAAGACAATGCAGATGATTGTGCCTCTTGCACAGGAAACCTGCAGGACTCAGCCCATTCTCACTTTGCTCTTCTCAGTTCAGCCCTTAACATCAAGTCCCAGTTCAGAGCCAACATCTGAATTCATCTACTGAATGAACAGCCCTATAAGTCAACAACATTGACAGTTATTCTGTTACCTTACAGGAATGCCCCTATTCATAAAAGATATGCTACTTGGACTGAAGCATCCATGTAGACTCCATAACTTTCTCTTTAAAGTGTTGTTAAGGTACTTCAGCCCTGTAATATCAGTGCCTACATGCTACCAAGGTGCTGATGCTCTGGGCTGGAATCGGGTGCTATAATCAAGCTATGAAATGGGGGGGGGGGGGGGAAAACTCCTCCAGCTGAGGTTCCCAGAGTATTTCATCAGGCAGAATGTTTGATAACAGACAGGTATTTAGAGCAAAGCTTCACAGATGGAGCAAAGCTTCACAGATGGTCACTTTTCCACCTCGCCTGTAATGTGACAGGACCCTCCAGCAGTACTGCAGCTTAGGAACTAACTTGCTTGGGTAGTTAGAAAGCCCCTCAGGCCAACATGTGGCCATGAGTAGCTTCTCTCAGCCCAGAACTACTGAACATGATCTGTTTGACATGTTTGCTGTCAACATGGGCAGTGGGATCAAACGCCCTCAGCACGTTTGCCAACACACCGAGCTGTGTGGTACAGTGACACACTGGAGGGAAGAGATAGGATCCAGAGGGACCTGGACAGGCCAGAGAGGTGGAACCATGCAAACCTCATGAGTTCAACAAGGGCAAGACCTGCTCCTGGGTTGGAGCCAATCTCCAGCACAGACACAGGCTGGGGGAGGCTGGATGTAGCCCTGAGCTCCTCTCCATTTGTTGGTGTAAACTAGGAGCAAGCTGGCACTGAGCAGTGGGACAACAGAGAATTAGCCCTACAGGTATTGCTGTGTGCTCTAACACCCTTCAGTTCCCTCACCATCCTTCATCATCTTATTGTGAATTCTGCCTGGGTTTGGAGCACACAGTCTAGCTGCTCAGGGCAAGCTCTGCTCCTTTGTTCACATTCCTCAGCTGCCAGATGCTGACAACACAGCCAGAGGTCCTAGCTGTAGTAATGTGGCCTTTAAACTCTAAACCAGGCTTTGCACAGCAATTAATTACCTTCTAACACAAAATCAATTGGCATCTTTATTTTGCTCTCAACAGCAGTGATGGATAAGGCAAAGTTTCATCTTCTCCATGTTAAATAAACTTTTTCCTGGTATGTTCCTGGCAAGGCACGAATATACATGTTACTCCAGAGCTTGGAGGAGGTCATGGTGATGGTGAGGAAACCCTGTTGGAGTTCCCCAAATGAAAAGGACTTCAAATTGCTACAGGTCTGTTGTTGTCTAATGGAAATACGTTGACCTTATTCTCATAGAGAGCTCAAATACTCAACAGCACCAAGGAAAGGAGTTTCACATTTTGCCTTTTATAGACTTTTGTACTAAACGTTTATATTTATAGACATATAGAAGAGCCATATTATGGATGTGCCACTGCACTGCAGCTCCAACCCTCCTGACAAGCACTTTGGCTACTCAGACCCTGGTGATAGGTGATGCACGTGCTATTATCAGTCACCCTACACACAAGAAATGGGCACAGACTAGATGAGCTTTAAGGTCACTTCCAACCCAACCCAGTCTGTGATTCTATGATTTTGTGATCTGGAAGAGACAACTGCAATTGTCACAAGGAACAGGAAACAGAAAAGAGGTTCAGCATCATTTCATCTCCAGCATGGTTTGGCTCTAGCATTACGTGCATGAAGCTGAAATAACATCGCAGGCCAGGTCAAGTTACCCCTAACGCCTTAGGTACAACAGGACTTCCACAGAAAGAGTAGCATGCAAGGGCATTCTATTTACCTTCCTTGGCCCCATTTTCCTAAACAGCTTGAACAGGTTTTGGGGGTTTTTTTTATGTAACTCTCAAAACAAACACACACTCATCTCGAGGAAGACGGTTGGCATGGGCAACATCAGCCCAGTCTAACAAAGCGTGACAAAAGCACATGCCACTGAAAAGAGGAGAACCACACAGCATCAGCAGTGCCAGAGCCATCTGTAACAGAGCTACAGTAAGTTACTTTGGCTAAAGACAAATTTATCCCCCCCCCGAAAATATAGATGTAAACCATTGATGTAAGCAGTTTGCAAAGCTGTCCCCTTGCTCCAGGCAAAGGATGAAGTGTGGAAGATGCCCACAAGACCTCAAATGTTACTGTTTCTCTGCACAGCGGCTCTGGTCCTGCAGTTCCATCCTGTCATTTGTAAATTGTTTTTAAACAAATTGTTTAAAACTGCCCCAATCCCGCAGAAACACAACATTTCCTGGCGTGTTCCAGGGACATGTTCTGCTCAGCTCAAAAGCTGGGCTTTGTTGGCGCAAGAAATGCAAGATCCTCATTGTTTGCTCAGTGGTGGACAGGAGCGCGTTGCGAACGGATCCTTGCCATGAAGAATATTGTTCTTGGGTTTCAGCAGCTCCTGTGTGTTTGGGCACTGGAGACCTTCAATACAAGGAACCAAAGGTTACCTGTACTACTTTAACTGGAAAACTAAAAGCAGCTTCTTTTCCAAAGGAGACCTTACAGCCCCCCAGGGGCTGACACAGAGTTCCAGCAATCGTGATGGCTGCAGTTAATCTGTCAATACCTAGTGAGCTTCTTCTCCTTTCACTACCAAGCCAGTGCAGAAAGAGGCATTGTCAGGGCCCTGTACTGCAGTGCTATTTCCAAGTCCATGCTACACCAGGCTTTGAGACTGTTTTGATTCACATTTGCCAGAGGCTCTCTTTAGGACTCCAACACAGTATGAAGCAATCTCAGTTTAATTCCTGAATTTTACTCCAAAAATCACAGCACTTTGATTGACTAAATAGCAATTAGCATCAGAGTTGTTTTTATTTTATATCCTGCCAGTAAAAACATTTAAGTCAATATTCATCAGATTGGTGAAAAATGAATAAAACCTAACCCTTTCCAAGCATAATTAGACCTGGGGAACGGTGCTGCTGGTATGTGTAGGTCAGTGCAACTATTAGCAATTTGGCTGAGTCTTTTATTTTTGTTTCTGAAAAATACCTTTTAGCACCAAAATGTTCCAGTGACATCAGCATAGCCCCGTGAAGCCCAAGGGGAAGGACATTAGGAATTAGAAGTAACTGATGAAAGCTAATTAAATTTGCATAAAGCTGGGTGCAGCTTTGTCATGTTGTCTGCAAGGGTCATATATTTTTTCCCTGGACTACCATAGTGTTTTCCTGAGAGCGGCTTTGAGCCTCAGCTAAAGAGAGATGGTTTGAGTGTCCATCACATCTTTGTAGAACAAGGCTTGCTATGGCAGAGAACACCATTGGCTCATACGCAGATATGAGCCACCTCCAAAGGCCAGTAGTGGCAGAATCCCAGCCTGCTTTGGGTTGAAGGGACCTTAAGCTCCTCCAGCTCCAACCCCTGCCACGGGATTGCAGGGACCCCTTCCACTGGAGCAGCTTGCTCCAAGCCCCTGT
>JBCJKH010061222.1:0-26785 GCA_039877255.1 Loriculus beryllinus
TAGGCCCCCTTCAGATACTGGAAGGCTGCTATGAGGTCTCCACGCAGCCTTCTCTTCTCCAGGCTGAACGGCCCCAAGTTTCTCAGCCTGTCTTCGTATGGGAGATGCTCCAGTCCCCTGATCACCCTCGCGGCCCTCCTTTGGACTTGTTCCAACAGTTCCATGTCCTTTTTATGTTGAGGACACCAGAACTGTACACCAAATATGGCTGGGTAGACCATCAACTGCTCAGAATTACAGTAAGACTGGGTGAACCTAAACTGGACTGATATCCGTAGGTTGGAAAAAAGATTCAGGCCAGCAAGTTTCTGAACCAGTGAAAGTCACACAGGCATCTGTGCTGTCCTCTCACATGTGAAAAGGAATGGAAAAATGATTATGACGAAAGCAAAGATTACTGTGTAGCTATGCTTCTTGCTGTAATTTTGATGAAGATAAAGCAGAGTCTTTTTTTAGCACCCCCTAGAAAGTTCAAGGGCTGCCCACATCAATCATTGCTTAAGAGAGGAATTACTCTGCATCCAATATGCAAGAAAACTGCTTGGAAATGTTCTCTGTTTCCTTCTGTGGGATTTTCAGAACCTGCACAGCTTCTGGTTGCTGTTCTAAAGAATAGATGAAATTGAGTGGTTAGTAGGCACAGCAGTTGGAGATGAAGGGGAAATGTCATAGGGCATCTGCTCTTCACTTCTTTCTTAATTACGCTTTCATCTTGTCTGTCTGTCTTCTGAAAGTGTAATGCATTGGTCTGGGTACATTTTACTGGTCAACCCAGAGTATCCTGTCATCTTACATCCTCTCTGTTATTTTGCCTCACTCTTCTGTGGATGAAGTGTAAAAGCAGCTTCTCACAAACAGGCTTAATGTTCCAAAATGCCAAGTAATATGGCCCTATGCAGTAAAGCTACAAGGCTAGACATGTGAAAGGACAGACTTGGTGAGGTCTTGCACAAGTGGTGTACTCCATACCCTAAACTGCTTTCATTATTAAGCAGCGGGAACTTGGTAAGTTGTCCAGTAGACACAGGTTTTGGTGCCTTCCATATTTTCCATGTGATTTTACCCATTAAGTTCACTGGTCATTGCATCTCATTCCTGCTTTTTATTCAGTGATATTCTTCAGCCCTGTGTCCTGTTAATAGCTTAAAATCAGCTGTACTTACTGCTTATTGTCTCTTGTGTGCCTTCTTTTATTTTGGCATAATTTCATCAGAAAAAGCATACTTTAAAAAGAGGTTGGCAGATTCAGGACATGGTTCTGTAGGTGAGTGAAAGATAAGAGGATTTTGCATGGTGGGTTTGTTTTTATTGTGGTTTGTTTCTCCTGTGTGATAACCTAGCGTATAAAAGGGTACTGCAGAAACAGTTGACCTCCCTAGGCACAGTGCAGATCTGTTGTAATACTGTCCTGGTTTTAGCAGAGTTATACCTGGGTCAAACTAGTGTGAAAACCAAATAAAGACAACATGCAGTAAAATTACCTTTAAATTATTGCCATTTGCTTTCTTGTCTTTATTTATTTCAAGGGTCTTTACAGGATCAGCTTATTCAATTTATATCTGACTCAGAACTTATTTGTCTTGAACATTAGGTCAAACCTTATTTGGTTTACTAAATTCTGAGAAAGAATACCTAGGTTTGATAGAGTGGAAGTGAGTGTTCGTGCACATCTCTGCATAGACAGTTTTTAAAAAAATTAGTATTTTTGAGAGTAATAATTATGTCTACCCTGGGTTGTAAAATCCTCCAGAAAGATTTGAGAGGAAAATGTTACTGCGATTATAGAAATCTCAGTAGCTTAACTAGACTTTGTGCTTCTCTTTGGAAATGCTAACAGATAGTAGAGGAGACTATGGACTAATGTCTTGCCAAGGGCCTTTTTTTCATGCCAAAACTATTCCCCCTACCACCACCACCCCTCTGCTTCATGCACCCCCATCTCCACCCCCCAAGATAAAAATCTTTAGAAGCTTTTCAGTGCAGCAAACTCCATATTCTCTTCAGACATGCATAACAGAACAGTTTGTGTGTGTGTGTGTGTGTGTGTGTGTGTGTGTGTGTGTTGGTCCAGAAATGGCAAAAGAGATAAGATCTCAAGACAAAGCTTAATCTTAGGATAGACAGAATGTTCATAGCTCTACTATAAGTCTCTGGCTCATGAGTGTTTGAAAAGTAAATGCTGGCATAACCCTAGCTATCATATAACAGCAGTCATTCCCTGTTTAACTCCTAACTGTGCCTGTATTGTCAGTCCTTTTACGGGTAAGGAAAAGGTATTTCCAGACTTACGACTGATTCTCAGTGGCAGCTTTAGCTCACTTAAACCAGGACAGTATATACCTGGGCAAGTTTTTGGTTTGGTAGTTTTTGGGTGGGGGATTTTGTTGTTGTTTGGGTTTTTTCGTTGTTTGTTTTCTTTTTTTTCCCAACAAAGCACAAGCATGGCCTCCCTGGCTTTTATATGAAAGAGCTCTGGCACAGTTTCACACCTCTCATTTAAACATTGTTTTATGGGATGAACTCTATATCCTCATTGCCTAAATTGTCAGGATGGTTAACATGATTAGCAAGCTGCTTAAGTTGAAAAGTGGCCTATTTTAAGTACACTTGTTCTCTGCCAAAGGTTTGTTTTTCTTGGGCACTTTTCCTGTCTCTTCATTATTCTTTGAAGGGACTGCTGCATTTTTCTCTGGTGATTAAAACTATGCCAAATTGCATGTGGCTGCCCAAATCTTTGAATTGATTATTAATAGAGTTTTGGAATAAATAAAACTGAGTTAAATAGTGTGTCTGTAATCAATGATAATCAATTCTATTCATCTGTAAGAGCCAACTTTGCCTTATCACACTATTATGTAAAATACAAGTGGCAACACTTTATAACTGTGTATTAACACAACTGACATGACCTCTGGTTTTGCATACATTCGGTACTCGGTGTGATCTTTTTTACTTGCTTCATGTGTTTAATCATGTTTCATCATCTGTCTATCTACAAGATTTGTTGGCTTCACACTGTATTGTTATCTTAACTGCTGTGGCAGAGCATTTACTATAAAACAGTGGTGGGTTTATTGATCTAAACCATCGCTCAGATAGATCTCTGTCTCATATAAATCAGCATATCTCTATCAAACTTATTCATGTGGCTTTATCTTCTGGTGTTTCACATTCTGTGTGTATTTCTGTCATTTCATATGGTCTTGTATCACAGAACATGGTGCCAGAATACTACTTGTGTCTTAGGATCTTTGTAAGATGCCCAGTTGCTGTGCATGTACGCAATACTGAAATCTCTTATGAAGAACTCAAAGGGCTCTGACCATCATATGAAGATAATTCTTTTTAGTAATAGCTAGAACTCAAAAGTTGCAGAATTACAAGTGGATGGCCAACACGTGCTTAGGAACCTTGCAAGAATGACAGCACTGATTAAGGCCAAGTATCATTTATTCAACAGTGGTAATAAGCCACAGCATAGATTAAGAACAGGAATAACATGTATGATGTTTTTAACCCCGCTTTCCACTAGCCTCTGTTTTTCAGCTCAGAATTTCTGAGCCTCATGTTGTGTGTTTGTTTAGTAACTTGCAGTGTATTTCTTCTTTTAAGTGTAAGGTGCTGGTGTGCTCTTGCTTGAAAAACATTCAGCTGGTTTAGAATAGAATCATAGAACAGTTAGGGTTGGAAGGGACCTTAAGATCACCTAGTTCCAACCCCCCTGCCATAAACAGGGACACCTCACACTAAACCATGCCGTGCAAGGCTTCGTCCACTAGGTTTTGTTTACTATCTTGTTCGCTGCTTTTTTGTCGTGTCTCCCTCCCCCTGCTTTTTTCTTTAATAAGCTTTGTGTTCTAGCTTTGTTTGGTAGTCCCTTGTACTTGTATTAGGAAAAAGTGAACATATTATTCTTATCCACTTTTTTCATGCCATTCATGATATTGTAACCTTCTCATACAACCTTCTAAACACTGTCTTTCATTCTGAAGAGTCCTAGTGTAATCAGCCTCTTCCTTCAATATGGAAGAAGATACTTCTAAAATATCCTTTTCAATATTGAAAGCCAAATAGCACAGTGTAGTCGAGGAATAAGTAAATGAATTTATATGGAGGGGTAATGGTTTCAATGTGGTCACTTGTCCTTTTCTGTAGCAATACTGAAGAAAATCTTAGGATGGAAGGGACAACTGGAGTCATCCAGTCCAAACTCCTGTTCAAGGCTGGACTCACATCAAAGATCAGGTTGTTCAGGGCCTTATCAAGCTGATTTATAAAAAATTCCTGAGGTAGAGATTCCACAGGCACTCTGGATGACTGCAGTTAGATCCCCCTGGAGACTTGTCTTCTGGCTAAATACTGATCCTTCAGCCTGTGTTGTATCAGTTCCTCTAGCACCTACCCATATTATGGACCTTCTTCTGCACCCTCAGGAGTTTGTGCTGAAGACTGGACACAGTATTCCAGGTGTAGCCTCTCAAGTGCTGAGCACTTTCTCTTGACCAGCTGGCTATGTTCTTGCTAATGCAAACAAGTATGCTGTTGACCTTCTTTGCCACAGGAATTCGTTTAAACTTGACCCCCAATTCCCTTTCTGCAGAGTTGATTTTTAGTCAAATGCTTCCTAGCCTCTATTTTTGCACTGGGGTCTTTCTTCCAGAATTTGCATTGTCTTTTTAGTTTTCATGAGGCTCATGCTGGCCCTCTCCTTGAGCTGTTTGAGGTGTTCCTGAATGGCAGCCCTGTCTTCAGGATATCAACTGCTCCCCACAGCGTGGTGTCATCTGTGAAGCTGGTGAGGATGTGCTATGTTAGTTAGTCACTGATGGAGATGCTAAACAATTATCCATGTAGCAGCACCTGAGGAAAACTCCTCCTAACCAACTGCCATTAGTCTTTGAAGTATTGACCACTACCCTTTCAGCTTCAACATTTCTAACCTTTAATTTCCTTTTTTTTTTGACTACGACTGAGCTAATATTTATATAACTCCATTCTCTGTAACTTTTCTGACTTCCAGTTGAGTACAGGTAGTCAGCTCACAGTCCTGCAGTTTACATCTGGTTGCCTGTCTAATCTGGAATGCCTTTTTTGAGTTTTTAACATTTTGAAACTTTGAAAACTTTCTGCATTCAGTTTGGAAGTTAAAACATTTTTTCAAGAGTTTGCAATATAAAACAATTCTAAGCAATTGAAAAGGAAAGCTCGTTCAACATGGAAATTTTTTGTGAGTTTCTCTGGCTTAAATGTTAGATTTGATCTGACATTGGATATATTTGTGAATGATGGAAGGCAACTTTGAAATCCAAGACGGATCATTCATGTGTTGGATCAGCCAGGTTTTTTTGGGCTTTTTTATACACTCCTAAAATTGTTATTGTAAATAAGTACAGAAGCAGCCATGGATCCTTTTGGACTTTCTGTGGGGACTGCTACTGAGCAACACCCTCAGTATCACAGTATTCAACATCAGCTGTTTCTGGCTTTCAGTCAACTACCAGATGAGTGAGGTTTAAACTAAGATGTAACTGAAAAATATTTCTAATTAGTTAACCACCTGCCTATTTCCTTGATTTTGTCGTTATTTTCTTTAAATTGTACTGGGGAGATGCCAAAACATCTGTAAAACTTTATTTTAAATTTAAAAGTTTTATTACTCTGGTGTCAAGGACCTTCTGTGCTTGCTTTTCTCCCAACACCCAAGCCACCAAACACTGGTCACGTGAATCCTGATAGAAAGCAAATGTTAACTTTTCATGCTTGAGTACCTACTGACAGTTAACATTTAACTTGTAAGCACATGTATTTGCACTGGAAGTGGTATCTGCTACATGAGAGGGAACACTGCTTAACATTGTAAGGTAATGTTCCTGAGATCTTCTTGCCAGAATGTAAGAATGAAGACTATTAAATAAGATCTGAAATATCCCTTCTTAGCGATGACTACTCACATACATAGTGTGATGACCATGATCGTGACAGGAAATTACAGGCTAATACATGCAGCACTCTCTGTGTATATATATAACTTATATAAAATATGAATGAAAGCAAAAAGACAGTTTCCCTGAAGCCTTTTGCCAGACTCTTAGCACAGAAGCTGCTAACATAATCTGTCAACCAGAACAGCCTTTCATCAGCCTGAGAACTGAGCCCTGTTATCCCTGTGTTCTGTTCCAAGCAGAGCCTAGATCTTGCTTCTTAGGCCAGATCTTGCTTCTTCCACTTCAGTTTATGGGAATTCAGTTCAACACCCCCTGAAATAGCAAACTCAGTATCTTCCCAGAAGATTTAGAGATTTGTCACAGTGGAACATTGTGATTACTTTTCAATGGGACACCATCTCCCAAAAGCATAGTCTGACTGCTTTAAAGTCTTGCAGCAAACTGTCAAAATACACGCTGCGGTAAGATTTTTCTTTTTCCTTGTAAGATATCTTTATTTCTGTTTTACTAGCAGGGCAATTTTTTGATGGCAAAAAGAGTTGCCATCACTGCCCACCTGACTGCCTTTCTTACCAGTTTATTTACTGGATTTTTAGTTCTGCTCTATGAGGGTTACCATAGACTTTTTTTACAAAATGCATGAAGCCTTGGAATTCAGTGCTGTTCCATGGGAAATCCTACAAGCCTTGTAAGACAGCTTAATGACATCACACTCTTTCTAGTGTAGTGTCTGCTGTTTTTTTTCTTGTCCTTACTCCACTTTTTTTAAGAACAGGATTTCCATCTTTGGCTTCTGACCTCAAAGCTTGGTGATAAAAACCCACAGACTTAAATTCCCAGATATTTCATTCTGCTTATCCAGAGGCCAGTGCCTAGATTTTAATTTAGTCAGCTACAGTCTCAGTTAAGAACAGACTTCTTTATCGAGAATGTCCTCAAAATGCAGGAGGGGAGTCCTTTTGTAAAAGGAGTTCTTTTCTAGCTTTCAGGGGTTTTTACCATCAAGTATACTTGTACTTTGGGTTTTAGTCAAAGTAACTAAACATACTGGAGTTACCTGGTATTTCTTTCCTTGATACACTTTGTGGGATTTCCTTAAGAGGTAAACTTTTTCACAGATGAGTCCTCTAACAGCTTTGTGATGAAAAATAACATAGCTGATTCTACTACTCCTCTCTAGTGAACTGAAACACTGCGTTGAAAAATTGTTGTGAAAGAGGTTGTGTCTGACATTCAAAATGTTTTGGGTTTTCAACACAGTTAAAGAGCAGAGAATTTTGGTAATAATATAACTTCAGAGTGGTATAAGATCCTATGTACGCTACAGAATTAACGTGCTGACTTCATGCTAAGTATTTAGCTGTACTGAATATATATTTCAACCAAGCTGGTAACAACGAAACTGTAGCAAGATTCATCTCTGTACATAATAATCCTATGCCGTCCACAAGTAAAAAAAATCACACCCCTCTGCTGTATTTTAAGCAGCCAAGAACATTACGAACGTATGTTGCTTAGAGTCTCCCAGAATACTGATTTGAGCACAGTAATGCGATGTGGTAGCTGTAGGCAAATGAAGATGTCTGATACATAAATGCATACAAAACAAAACCAGAAAACTACTGCAGTTATGACACATTTGCTGGATGGTGTAAATCCTTGTGGTATTGGCAGTCTAAGTTTTACTTACCTGAATCAGATTAACTTGTTCTGTTGGCAGGTAAATATTCAAGACAAAAAACATCCTTAGTGTTTCTTCTCATTGTTCACTGCAAAGCTGTTTCATAGTTCTTTTGGTAGCTGCAGAGTTCTTTCATGTATCATTTTGCTGAATGGGTAATAGCTGCATAATTATAATAAATTCCTGCAACAACATAATCTAATATAATCTCCTATTTAGGACAGGATTTATCAAGTTGGGAGTGATAACAATTTGAAGCTATTTAATACAGAGATAAAGGCAAAATGACTAGTGAGTAATATAATGGAAATAGAAATTAACCAAGGTGCAACTAAAATTGGAAGAGCTGAATATGCTTAGATTTGGGGAACTAGATTTCTTCAGTCTAGAACACTGAAAAAAATAAAAGTCTTGTTTCAAGAGCTTCTAACACACCTATGAATGGCACCAGATGGCTGGAGAATAGCATGGTATGTAAGATGGTGGTGAAAATCTTTGGAGCATCTGGTCTGTTATGCTGGTATGCACAAATCTTTGAGGGAAGGTTAGTTACCAACATTAATAGAAAATAAGGCTGCAACAGTCTAACCTTGCATCTTTAACTGCTGATTTTAACTGGTAATTTAACTACCCTCCCAGACTAAAAACACCACCACTGGTACATCTAATCTTATTGGCATTATGATATGGCACAAGATGAAGGACTACTTTAGAACATACAACTGTGTATCATAATTGTGAAACTGGTAAACACCATGTGAAATAATAGAAAATACCAATTTGTATGAAAGCTAGAGCTACCAGTTTGGGAAACCACCTCACCTAATAAATCCTTTGGCCAGGACATTGTTCCAAGAGCAGGCTACTTTCCAACAACATGCAGGAAGTTTACCAATGAATGTGGCCCATACACTTTAAGAGGCAACTTGGCAGATAGCCTATCAGTCTGTCAACTCTTTGTTCTACTTTGGTGCTCTGAAGTGCATAAAAAAAGCTAGTTAAATTTCCAGTTTGTTTTGGCTGCCATTCTGTAGCTTAAGGGTCTTTATAAGGGACAGAACTGACTGGCTGGGAAGACTGATTTCTTCTCCCATTCTACCACCTCTGTCTCCTTGAGGGCAGGTGCCAAGTTGAAGGCAAAGGAAAGGACAGATCTCTGGACACCTGAGCTTTCTGGGCACATGTGAGTTTCTGTTCCCTGTGACTCAGTTACTAGGTAGAGGAAATTCGGGAGCGCAGCACACAGAGAAGCAGACCTAGACCTGCTTCCCAACATACTCCTGCTATTTATTTCTACGGTAGCCTTTATTCTCAGTCTAGATACATAGTTCATGATTTATTCTGAGAAAAATAAGCTTCTTACTAGGCTACATATTAGTAATTTTCAGTTCTTGAATTGTTAACATGCAAAATATGGAGTTTATTTTTGATTCCAGTATATCAGGTGGTCATTTACCTTTATTACAGTTATCTGTTACTATATAACAGTACCACCATGGTATTCTCTTTAGATCACCAGAAAAGTGCAAAGGACGGTAGTGTGAGACTAAGTCTTCCTTTTTTCATTCTTTTACTTTTCTTCCCCTGACTGGTGCTGCAAAAGCATTTTGCATATGTTTTGTTCTTTTAATAGATTTCATAGATAATTGCATAGTTGCTGTGGTGTCTTTAAGAGCACTGTGAACAAAGGCTTTTCCAACTGTCACTCATCTGACATTGGGACCATATGTCAATGGCTTCATAAATGCAACTGTTCTGATCACAGCTTCCCTTACAGTATCTGTTGAGTCATAGCCTTATTATCTGGCCACTTTCTGACTACTTTCCAAATTTCATGTGGGACTATCACAGTGGCGTTAAGGTTGCTGTTGTCATTTCTTGATGGAGTGCAGCCTCTTTGGATTTAAAGCGGTAAAAAAAAAAAATAATAACCTACTGCTGCATGTAAAATATTGCTTCCTAAATCAAAGTGTAGCCAAGTGCACTGCTAACGTTCTTAAATTATTTCACTTTAAAAGTACTTTTATGTATTCTATTTTCTTAACTTCTCAGGTTAGTAGAAAACTGTTTTTCTGGCTTGACACTGACATAAATGTTCTCTTTTTCTCCTTCTCTTTACAGAGGACAGTTAATTTTATTGCTTGATACTTAGAACAGATACCAACTTTGAATAGAACATTGTTTCCCAGCCCAGGTCAGTAGGTACCTTATGGGGTTTTTCGGTGCTAGTACAGGATTGGCAGTTAAATGTAGTTAAAAGAAGTAAAAGCTTAAGTATGCTCAGAGATTGTTTAGATCTAATCCAATAGCAAACATTGTTAATTTCATCTTTGCAAGATTTCCCTTCCCTCTCCTATAACTATTTGTAGCTGTCAGCCTCTAACCTTATTTTAATGAGAATGGCAGCTCTAAATCCCTTCTGATAGCTTTTATTTCTTACTGGTTCTAGATAAGGATATTCCCAGTGTATATTAATCTCACTTGGCGATGTTTAATCAACTAATCTCAAAGAGGCTGAGTCCTCTTATGCTGCCTGCTATCACTCTGGCTCTTCTGTGTTAGAAAATTCACTGCACTAATTCTAACCAAGAAAATTTTAAATTCAGGCTTTTCTCACAAGACTAGTGAGTTTTCCTTCATTTATTTTGTTGAATGTTCCCTAAGAGGGGAACAAAAGAAGCAAATAGGTGATTCATATATTCATTTACTACAAATGAGACAAATATGTCGATTTATTTGTTCTTCTCCATTTTTTTCTCAAAATATTTTGCATTTTTGCTGTTTTCTTTCCCCTCTTCTTTTTTGTTTTGTCTTCCCTCCCCTTCCTTCCCTCCTCCCGTCCCCTGCCCCCTTTCCTTTTTTCTTTTCTCTTTTTGCTTAAGCTGCCAGGCCAAATGAGGAAACAATTACAGGATGTTGGCTTTAAAAGTGTCTCGCTTTGCCAAATGAGTTTCTTTTTTTTTTTTTCATTGTGGCTTGAAACATGCTAAACTCAAAGCCAAGTCACTAACCTAAAACTCATGGTAACTTCAATTTTTTGCATTAGGCTTACAATAAACTTGGATGGTTTTTCCACAGTCCCTTTGCCAGTGATTAGCTTGGAAGATAGTATGTTTTGAATTTGCTGAGAGATCTGCTGCTTTTAGCTTAGTTTTAGTACTTTTAAAAACTAATCAATAATGCCTGTTTTGTAATAAGCAAAATTTATGAACTGACAAGCAAAATGTAATTATAGTGGGTATTCTGTGCAAGAAAAAAGAGGTGATCTTAAAGCCATCTCAGCATTCTGTTTGCACTCATTTTCATTCATATGAAAGATTGAGTGGTTCTGTGCTGAAACATTTCCCTCTCAAGGCTCAACATGAGTCTGGAAAAGTTGCTCCCAAAGAGTTCTATGATGAAGTCAATGATCATTTGTATTAACTTTTCATTGTTACCTACAGACTAAATTTTTCACAGTATTATTTTTATGACTAAGGTCTTAACTCAGCAGCAACTTAGACACCTTCTATTTCTGTTCTCTGGGGACTGTACTCTATAGATGTGTAAATTCCTGACAAAATTGAAGCCTGCATCGAAGACTTAGGTTGATTTTGCAGTTAATGAAACTGTTTCCCTTGTCCTTTCTTCTGCTGAAAAATTGGCTCCTTCCTGGAATGCCAAAAGATCACTCAAAAACTGTATTATAATGAGGGAGAAGAAAAACAAATTCTTCTTTTTGGGCCTGATCCAAAACTTAGGTTTGTGAAAACTCACCTGCTGAACACTGTAGGGTTTGCAGCAAAGTAAAAAATTGAGATGCTAATTTCCATTTAAAGCTGGGTCAAAGCTGTACTTTGTCCATGCTGTTCAGAAAAGAGAATTATTTTTTAATTAATATAAAGTTAAATGAATTGTCTTTTAATAATCAGAAATTGCAATACAACCAAAGCAGTTCAGGTATTTTAGGTAAAGTCTATCTAGTTTTGAAACGAACACATTTTGACACACCTTAGCTGCTCTTATAAGTCAGTTCATGAGTCAACCTTCTGTTTTGTTTTTTGATCATATGTCTTTCTGCATCACCAGTTTCAGCTGCATAAACTCTTGCCAAAGATCTCTTATACTGGGTATTAAAAGAAACAAACCAAAAAGCCTTTCAAGTCTTTGAGTCTTAACGTCTTCATGTATTTAGAGAAATATGTCTAACCACAGTAGATCATCAAATAGGACCTCCAGCTATGCCCAATATGTAATGTTGCTGCTATAGCAGCAACAGTTCCATAATGTATCCTGCCAACTCTACAACAACAGACACAGATGGCATGTCTTGCAGTGCTGATCCTTCTATACCCAACGCTTAAGAATCAATTAATTTCTGTCAGGCTTGAAGTTGTTGTAAGTGAAAACCTGCAAGCTTGACTGCTAAACTTACCAGAAAACATGGGCCAACTCTGGTAGAGAACAAAACCCCTTACTATGGCCTTCTTCAATTAGAAGCTCAAACTGGGAGATATATGCACATAAAACCTTACAGACCTCTGTGGATGAGGGTGAAGAGATCAGTCAGTACACTTCTTTCCTCAGGACTGAGGCCTAAGACTTAGAGTGGGAGAGGATGCAAGGAGAAGATGAAAGGGGAATGCTTGGTTTCCTTCAGAATATACTTATTGCAACAGAGCCACACAGTGCTAGCTGTTATGCTAGATGCAAATTCCAGCTGCAAATATTATACTGTTTTTCTTGAAGATTAAAAAAAGAAACCTTGCAGGTATCCATATTTCATTTGTGGGAAGTAAACTAATGATGCTGTTGGCTACTGGGCAGAAGTTAACTTACAGACTGTGCGAAACTTACTTTTCATTGAACTGGGGCTAAAGATGCTTATGCAGATTTTACTTGTGAGATTAGCAAATAGCACATAGTAAATAGGATATACTAAAGAACAGTATAAATATTTTAATGACTGTTTTGCAACCAAGTAGATTATCTGAATTTGTACTAGTCACCAGGTCTCATGTTAAGTTTATTTAGACTTTTTATGAAGGGGGACGGGTGGAGGGCAGGGCTGGAACCAAATCCTGACCTTAGGTTTGTCAGACTTACCTTGAGTTTCTTGATGAAACATCATGACAAGCTGACCTGCATGCCAGCCTTGGTTCAGAAAAAACACTCATTTAAGTCAAGTCTTGTCTTCGTAAGGGAATGTGCCTGTTCAGTTCTATTATCCACATCTCCATAAATTAGCATGAACTGGAAATCTAATTGCCTGAGCCTCTGAAAATGATCTAGATATTTGTTCCTCATTCTTCTTATGGTTCACCTAACAGGAGACGCTCAGGAGAGTCTTGAAAGCAGACCGACTGCAAACCTTATTTCCTTGTCACATTAATAACCAGCATTTGGAATCCTTCCTATTTTAAAATACTAGGAGTAATCCATGTGCTTGTTAGCTTCTTTCAGTCTCCTTGTTCTCACAGGGACATGAACTAAACCAGGTATGTTTTGAGCTCTGAGATTTTTGAAGGCATCAGAGTTTTATCTGCTGGCATTTGCCAGTGATAGTATGAAGTTAATGCAGAAAAGACTTTAAGTCATGAGACTTATCCTCTGCAACTTATCCTCTCTTCAGGCTATGTAGTCTCTTTGTGTCAGTGCCAGGAGTGATAGGAGTAATGGGCAATTTAGACATGCAAGAGACCCGCAAATAAGCATTCATGCTAGAAAGTGTTTTGTCTGGTGGAAAGGGGTGGGTAATCTGTGTTTCCACTGAGCCCGATTTCCATTTGGGAAACCTGAATTTCACTCTTTGTGCCTTGCAGACTGTATTTTCTCAGTTAGAAACCTTTGTTTAGTTCTGTGTTATTGAACTTTGTCACATGACAGCAATTAGAAGACACTTAACTGAGAGGAAACAGTATGCTACTGAAACCTAGTCTTTTTTTTTTTTAAAAAAAAAAAAAAAGAAGGAAAAAGGACAATTTTCAATATTTAGGTGATTAGAACCTGTCATTTCACGTTCTTGTTTGCAGGCTGACACAAATGACAAGACAAAGGAGCATACATGGAAGTAAGACGAAAATTCAGAACAGATGTCAGGAAGCATTTTTCATACCGAATGTGCACAGAGGCCAACCAGTTATGGCAAAAGCATTTTCCCATTTAGGAAATAATTAGCTGGCCCATCACAGCAAAAATGGCTTTCCCAGTTTCCCCTTTTTCTAACTTTCTTACATTCTTATACCTCAGATGCTATTCACTTTTCTCTGACTGGAAGCTCTATAATAATTTGGAAATAAACCTAGTTCTTATAGAAATGAATGAACTATTAACTGCTAAGTGAACAGCTACTTTGATAGATATTATCCTGTCCATATTATATCATCCTGTTATGTTGAAGGTAACAATATCTGCATTTTGAAGTTTGAAGATTCTAAAAGGCTTTATCATAGTTATCAAATTGAGTATAGGAAAAAATCAGGATGACAGGAAACATGGTTTTATTATCTTAAAGAGTCTGATTATTTTAAGTGATAAAAATTATTTTATACACCAGACTGAGTCCAGGAGATAACTTTGTAGGGAATTAAATGGACAAATGCAACCTCAAATGAATGTGTTTTCTGGAAACTTTGCTTTAGTTAGAGGCTTTGCTCCCAAATCTGATAGACTTCCTGTGCAATTTTGCTGCAAGTCTTTTATAACCCCATGCCTCATTTTCATTTTCATAGAATAGTTTTATTTTCTCAGGTGAATATGAGTGTGAAACTACAATTATTTGGGGCACTGACATTTAACCTCTCCAAGTACCAGTCAGCACTAAGTTAATTTATGATGCTTGTGACCCTCCTTTTGGTAAAGTGTTGGTCAAAGTTCATATGTTAAAACTATTTCAGAGTGACGGATAGATAATGCTCACTGAGGACAGTGCAAAGACTGAGACCTATAAACTGAAAGTCTTTGATTTGTAATAAATTTTTCCAGGAACTACTGAATGAGCCCTTTAAAAGACTTGCTGAACAAGCTGCTGCTGAATAAGCAGGCTGTCTTTCTAAGCTAATGATTCCACCATGTAAAAATTAGAGTTGTCTGCCCCATCCCAAGCTCCTACAGTTTCAGTGCTAGATGGTGTCACCAATGTTCTCAGTTTAAAGGCATTTACGTGATAATTAACTAATTTGATTTTATTATTTGTGGAAATTGGTTGGTGAGATTGCTTCCGGCTTGATCCTCAAAATATGGATCCCAGCATTAGTAATAAATATTGAAAATGTCTTAATCAACAATGGCCAATTCAGACATATAATTATGGATATTTAAAAAATCTAGTAGTGCTAAAAGACAGTATCTCTGAGAAGCATTGTTCACTGAAAAGAATGATCATTTCTATTTTTAAAGGATATCAGTCTTCAGTCAAATAAAATGCCCAAGGAGGAAATAAAGCTAATTGTTAATGACATACTGAGGCAGTGTCATTCAAAGCACAGAGCAAATGCAATTTTGTTGACTTTGGAATTGATAGAGGACTTCCTTAAGGTAACGGTAGCTACAGAATTAAAATTTAACGATGATATTTTTGCCATCATTTTTGGCTTTTTTCCTGTTGTAATCCCCTCAGCACTACAGTGTACAGAGTGAACTGAATTAACACTGGAACATCAATCTTGAATTGGAATTTTGCGACTTTCTGCTGACATGTGATGACTCACATGCTTGATTTTCAAACATTAATTCTTTGGGGGTGGTAAGTGAATAAATGGTGTTCAACAACTCAAAAGTGGGTGTATACTAGTGTCAGCAAACCCTCCCCATCTAAAAAATCCAGTTGCTCCTTTTTATATGGTGGGGAAACATAGGCTTTAAACTGAAGATTTTTATTGAAGCAAAAGAATCTGTTTGTGTGGGAATTTTCAGGAATTCAAAAGGGTGTTTGTATTTATATATATATATTCATATATATAAAAATATAAAAATATAATGTGGTGTGTGTGTATGTATGTATGTGAAGGATATGCTTATAGTAACGGTCTGTGTCCTGGGTTCAGCTGTAACAGTTATTTTTCTCCTCCTTAGTAGCCGGTGCAGTGCTGTGTTTTCAACTTTAGTCTGGGAACAATGCTGATAATACAACAATGATTTTAGTTGTTGCTAAGTAATGCTTATCCTGATCAAGGACTTTTCAGTCTCATGCTCTGCTAGTGAGGAGAGGCACAGGAAGCCAAGAGGAAGCAGAGACAGGATACCTGACCCAAACTAGCCAAAGGGGTATTCCATACCACAACATGTCATGCCCAATATATAAACTGGGGGGAGTTACCTGGAAAGTCAGATTGCTGCTCTAATCAGGCTAGGTATCGGTCAGCAGGTGGTGAGCATCACTTGTGCATCACTTGTGTTTGCTGTCTTTTCCTTTCCCCTTTCAGTTTTATGTACTCTTCCCTTGTTATTTTGCTTATCATTATTATTATTGTTGGTGGCAGCAGCAGTGGTTTTGTGTTATACCTTAGTTACTGGACTGTTCTTATCTCAACCTATAGGATTTACATTCTTTTGATTCTCCTCCCCATCCCTCCAGGAGTGGAGGGGAAAGAAGGAGGGGAATGAGCGAGTGGCTGCGTTGTTCTGAGTTACTGGCTGGCCTTAAACCATGACAGTCAGTAAATGAGCCCTTCTTCTAGACATGCATTTTTTCATTGTATCTTTCCTATTGGTGGGAGATTTAATAGTGCCTTTGTGCTTGAAGTTGTAAACCACAGAAGGAAAAGACTACTGTTTGATTCTTACGTACCAAATGTCCAGTATTAGATATGATTGTGCAAATGCAGTAATTGAGTCTCAGCATCCTCTCAAGTCGAATTTACACGGAAGCCATCACAATGCTGCCTAACATATTGCGGATAAAGACAAATTCTGTATGCTGTGTTATGATGTAACTCAAGAAATTCTTGACAAAGTGGTTGTTCCCTCAACAGTTTAACTGGGCTCTCTAGCCAGTTTAGGGGAGAAAGAGGGTATAAGAATATTGGTTCACAGGAATAAGATTTTTACTCCATTTTTTCCTGCCTCCCTGCAAGACCAGAAGGAAGTCTATACTCCACATGCATCTGTACTAATTTAAAAATTATTTTGCACTGTCTTTAAGTTTTTAGAGAATCTCATGCTACTTTAGGGACAGAAAAACCTTTTAGTTCACCTCTGAGCCACTGAAAATAAGATACTTCCTGCTGTACTTTTTGTTAACCTTTTTGACCTGTGCTGTGATACTCAGAGTTATTCTTCACCTGCTTTTCACAGTTTTGATGTTATTGTCAGTAACAGATTTGAAATAAGATTTAGTATTCCAGGTACTTGGGTTCAAATGCCAGAAGTCATAGTGTAAGATTAAAATTATGATTTTATTTGACTTATTTATTAGTATTTCTATTACCTTTCTTCATTCTGTGCTGGTTAATTGGCTTTTGGTCATGTTTTCAAGGCTCTTTTTCAAAATCGTGAAGCTACGAACTTTGTTCTACTTCTTAAAACAAAACAACCCCCCCCCCAAAAAAAAACCAACCCAAAAAGTGGATTTTTGTGAAATGATGTGATCAAGAAATGGCATTTGAAAGAAAAAGATCGGTGGATTTAATCTTAATTGACATGACTTTAGTTAAATACCTAGTCTCACTGAACTCTGCAGTTCATTGAAGCAGAAACATCATGGGTGCGAACCATATTTTTTAGCAATATGGGCTGAATAGACCATTAGCAGAATCTAAGCAGTTAAGTTTTGGACATCTACAGCTAGGCCACACTATCTTCAGAAGTAGTGAAGATATACCTAAAATTGAGCTTTGGCAGTGTTATTTAATGAAATTAATCAAAAGCTGTATTTGTATGTGTTGTTTTCAATTTACAGCTTGTATTTTCTGGATTAGAAATTCTTAGTCTTTTAACTTCTCTAATTCACTTGGGGGGGGGTGGCGGGGCGGCTTATACTTAAACTATAATAATATGTCTAAATCTTCCCTGTTCGTTACTGTGAATTCATTGTGCTCTGGTGCAATGTAAAAAGGTTCTGTTTAATGCTCATTTCTTCATGCAGATTTCTTGATGTCTCTATCTGGCTGTGAATGTCATGGAATAATTCTACAATTGAGCTATATTAGTACTACAGTCAATGCAATGTATCATATGAAGTATTCAATGAACACCAACATCATCTAAAATGAAAGAACAAACAAAAAAACCTTATCAAACCAAGTAAAAAAAATATAGCTTAGTATTATAAATTAATTTGCAGTCAGTAAGCAAGCAAATCATTTCAAAACAACTTTTCTGTAATATTAAGGAAGACAAAATATCCTCTTACCATGTCTTTGTTTGAGATTCAAAGTATGTGGGTTTACTCATATAGTTAAGGTTAACCTTCTGGATATCTGTTTATTTGAACAGGTATATTAATATGGTAATAATCTGTATTGCAGGACAAAACCTATTCTGAGGGAGAAGGGGCTTGGTGAGGAATAAAATGCATTGCATACTGCAGGCAATTACAGTCCTTTCTTAGACAAGGTCTATGACTAGCTAGAAAATGAAAAGTATGTGAAAATCCACGTACTGTCATAGATCGTTTCTTGGTATAACAGGGAGTCTAGCATTTCTGTACCTTAATGTTATTTCTTTTTTCTCACACCACCACCACCCAGAGAATGGGAAGGTTAAATTTGAAAATGTATTTTCAGATTCTGAGAGGAAACATGCTATGTATGTGCAAAGTATTATTAATATTGTTGGTTTGTGTCAATTGGCATAGTTGTGTCCCAGAATATAGTTCTCATATCATTACTAGCTATGACTATTCCAAGAGAAAACATGAAGTAGATGTCATGGTTTAAACTCAGTCAGCCACACAGTCTCTCTCTCACTCCTCTCACTTCCTTTCCCCCTCTCCCAAAGGGATGGGGAGGAGAACTGAAAGAATGTAACTTTCATGGGTTGAGATAAGAACAGTCCAGTAACTAAGGTATAACACAAACCACTGCTGCTGCCAACAATAATAATAATGATAAAGGAAATAACAAGGGAAGAGAATACCACCACCCGCCAATCAACACCCAGCCCGATCCGAGCACTGATCTAGCCCATCCAGGTAACTGCCCCAGTTTTATAGTGGGCATGGCGTGCTGTGGTATGGCATACCTCTTTGGTTAGTTTGGGTCAGATGTCCTGTCTCTACTTCCTCCCGGCTTCCCCTCCTCCCTGGCAGTGCATGAGACTCACAAAGTCCTTGGTCAGTGTAAACATTACTGAGCAACAACTGAAAACATCGGTGTTATCAGCGCTGTTCCCAGGCCGAAAATCAAAACCACAGCTCTGCACCAGCTACTAAGAAGGAGAAAAATGACTGCTACTGATGAACTCAGGACAGTAGAATACTACAAAATGGAGCTCTTTTGCTCTTCCAGGTACGTTTCCTTTATGTTTGTGCACCACTGAAAGTAATAACTGACCCTCTTAAAACATAAGGCATTATTTCCTTTGAAGTTTCCAATGCTGAAAATACTGAATATATATATATATATATAAAAAAGTAATTGTATGGATCATTCCTCTTTCCTTCCACATACTTTGTTAATGCATACAGCAATGAAGAACTTAGAGGTTCTTTTGATGCAATGTAAGAACAAATTATCTTAATTCAGTACAATCTATACATGAGAATCAATGACTCAAAACAGTCCTGTGATCAATGTGACTACCATAAATACATTCACTGAATATTATTTCTACAGAAAGTAGCCTTTTAGGATTAATTGTTATACAGAATTTTAAAAAAAAATAAAGTCAGAATTTTAAAATGATAGTGTTATTTAAATGTAATATGAAGGTTTAAGTGCAAATCACTCTAAGGTAACTTTTTTTTTTTAAGAGCAGGCTAACGCAGTATTATGTTTTATAGTGCAATAAAATTATGTGCTAAAATTATGCTCATAAATGCAGGCAAATGTAAACCAAGCTATTAGTTATGTTTTCTCAGATAAAAGTGATTAGCATAGCTATCAAACTCTTCTCCCATTTGAATAACAGAATTATGTCTGAAATCTAAGGCTTGTTTGCAAAAGCTGAGTCTTAAAAAGAAATGTAAATCCAGCTATCAGTGTTGTATTTGAAAGCAAATGCAATGGTCTGCCCATCATTCTGCTAACAACTAAGAGCAGAGGAACATGACCCAAATTGCAGCAAAGCACATCAATATGAAATGTGCCTCAAATACAATTTTAAAAGTCATTCTTAGCACTTTATCATAATCTTCTTACTGTGGATCAGATTTATTTAAAAACTATTGTGGTTTGTTTAAACATAAGAGTGATGAAAGAGTCTTTTGGCAACAGCCACCATGAGACAAAGTTTCATGTATAATTCATGAAGTATGTGGTCATCTACTAGGAAATTAATTTCCATCTGACAGCTATACTTTTCAGTAGTGTCCTCTCAGGAAGGCACATGGTATATAATTAAAATCTGAACAGAACAAATTAAATGCTGATTACTTCATAACCAATTTTAAGGCCTGAATATTGTTACCTGTCTTTATAAGTAACCAAGGTATTTTGACAATTTATAGATGAATGGGTGTATTTTCTCAACTCTATCCAATTGTTTTATGATGTCTAAGGGTAGTAGTTAAAATTGCTACTGGAAAATCTAACTGTAAAAAAACAATTAAAAAGCAAATCCCCACTTCAAAAGCAGCAAATAAAATCTGTCTCTACTTGTAGGTGGCTGTAATGTTAATATTGATGGGTCACAGGCAACATTTAATATTTTAGATGCAGACCACTGCTCAAAAAAGTGCCCTGTTTCCTTTGCATCGTCCTTGCCTCCCTCCTTTATACCCTTAAGAATGGCTAATCAACATAATTTGAAGCAGTGTGGGTGCTTGCCACACTGATGAGAGAATGACTCATCATGACCAACTCTAAGAAAGACTCAAAGATAACCAACTCTGGTGATCATAAAGGATTTCTTATTATTTGCAAAAAAAAAAAATATTGTAATAAAAGATAAATTATTGACTAAAATATTACAAAGGTTTTCAAGCAGTCATGGAATGAAGAACACTGCAGGTTAAGTTCACAAGAGATCTTACTGAGTAGGATTTTTTTTTAAGGTTTCTACCACGTTCTGCACTTGCATGCAATGGTTTAGCTTGTGCTTGCAAAGTTTCAAGGATATGTTAGCATATACTGGAGTCTATCACTGCCTTTGCTCTCCTTTGTCTATGCTACTTACATTAAGTTAGCAGAGGTGAACTACCATGACTTAAATTTTACTTTTCTAGGCACAGGGTTTTGCTTGTTATTGTATTACTGGATGCACAGCTACACTTTTGGTTTTGTACAAGGGCATTTTCTGTATGTTGGCACAACATCATTTATCAATCAAATGTATTTCAGTTTATACCATCCCTCAGTGATCTTTTCCTGGAGAGACTGAAAGTGCAAGATATACAAAATGTGCAGTAACAGATTTCTGTAAAGCATAGCAGTAGCCTTTCACTAATGAGGCAAAGACAGATTACTGAAAAAGAAAATTTTGTTAACTTAGATTCTGGAAAGATCACTAAAGCAAACTTAAAAGAATCCAAATGATAAATGTGTGTGCAGTCTATACAATGTTATAACATTGATGCATATGAGTATTTCATAAATATAAGACTAGTAAGTCAAATGGGCACTTACAAACATTGAGCCTCAGGTAACATGATGGAATATTTGTCTACCACATTGGCATTTATTAGTAAGTAAAGTAGTTGGTACTATCCATTCACAAGCTCTGTAGTTCTCAGTAGTAGATGAACAGATCTTCTACACTCCCTACTGCCACTTTTTTAGAAAGGTTTCCATGTCAAAATATTGTACACAGGAAGTACCAGTAGCACAGTCACTTTATCCTCTTCCTTTTCTTGAGAAGCTCTGAAGGGTAATGTTTGACTTTTCATTTAACCTCAGTAATAAGCAGTCTGGCTTATGCATCTGCTCTTATGTCTTACCCAAGACGTTAAATAAAAGGATCTTGCTATGACTATAATCACAAATATATGATTAGAGGTACAATACAGGGTATTAAACATGTTGTAGTTAATGAACAGACTCATAGAAAACCTTCAGTGGAAGGGACCTCCTGAGGTCAGCTGCTTTGCACCACTTTCCACTCAAAGCAATGTGGAATATTAGATCCGGCTGGTGCAGACCACACCCAGTCAGGTTTCAATGAAGAGTTATGAGGAAACTGTTAGTAGAAATGCCTGCCATTGGATTGCTTGGTTTTACGCTAATGACAGAAGTATCTAAAATTAGCTGATAATAGAATACTGGATTAGATGATAACTGAAAGAATTCCTCCAGTCTGAATGCTAAGAGCATGGTTTTGTACTATCGGTGCTGGGATGTACTGAATACTGTTTTGTATGCCCTGCTTTCCTTTTCACAGCTATATTAACGATAACTTGTTTTCTGATTTCAAAGGACAGGCTAGTGATGGGACAGGTAAGAAAAACTGAATTCTGAAGATGTGGGGAAAGTTAACGAGAGCAGGCCAGAACTAGTACAAACTAAGCTTTAAGGTAAAGAGATAGGGAATCTTACAGATACAGGGAAAGAATCAAGAAATACAAGAAAAAAATGGAAGACTGTGTGAGGGTGAGAACATCAGCACTGAGATTAGTGGTGAGCAATGGCAGCAGTTGCCACATCAATACTATATTAAGTTTGAAAATGCTTTAAGCATAAAAAGTCTATAGGGAACACATTCCATGTGGAAAAATTGAGTTCATGCCATCTTCAATTTTTAAGACCCACCGGACAATAATTATACCTAGTAAATATTATCAGATGGCCAAGATGTGAGACATGATGTTACATGTGCTGAAAAATCTGTCATGCTGCAATGTCTGCTAAACACAAGCTGAAAGAACAGTATAAACTGCCAGTAAATATAAAATGAAATGAAAACAAACACTGCAGTACATGACTTCCTGTGGGATTTGATATTAATCCCCACTTACGAGGAGTAGTCTGTACAACATATTTTCCCTAGGGGACTTGTGAGTTATCCAGCTAATCCTTATTCAAGGCATATGATTTGTATCCGGCAAAAAATCACACAGAATTTTTTCAATCAGCTCCAAATATACAATACAGTATTGGTAATAAAGCTTGTGATTGCCTTAAAAAAAAAAAAAACCAAAACCACCAACCAAAAAAAACCCCACAAAAAACTCAAAACATACCCAAACAACAAAAATGCCCACCAAAAAAAAAATAAAAATCCCAAACCCACAAATAAAAGCTGAACACCAAAGCCCCCAAAAATGGAAAACAAGCTTAATGTGCACATTCCATCAGGCCGTAGTCAGTGCTATAACTTTTAGACAAAGGTGCAATTTTAAACACTTTATGATCTTCTTTGTAAATTCTATTTGGATTTCGTTTGTCTTCTTTATGCTTTCAATAATTTCTTACTGAAATTATCAAATAAGAAATTAATCATCCTTATCAGTTCTCTCTGAATCCTAGTGATGGATGCACTGTCTATGTTGGTTTTGAAGTCTCTTGTGTTTACCATCTGAACACAGCTTTTTGAGATTCAGATCCTTCTGCCTTATCTGTCCTTACTTCACTCCCTGGTGACAGCAACTCTACCTTCCCCATCCTATGGAAGAGAAAAATAAAAAGCTTAGAAAAAGATATTTTGCAGAATGTCATATTAAAGACACTGGCATAGCACTTTCATGATCTTTTTAAAGTTCAGGCACTGTTAGGTGAAGACTACATACTTTAAAATATCTTTGTTCCTTTCCTCTTTGAATAGAATGACACTTAATGGCAACTAAAACTAACTTAATTCTGTTGGTACAAATACTGAAACTGTTGGATGGACCTTTAAGAGAAGCATTTGTCCCCTGTGAGCGAAAAGTAGCGAAGTCCACTGTTCTAAGGGCTTGCTGCCACAAAACAGATCAGACAGGCTTGGCTAAACTAAGATCTGGGGTTCGGTGCTTTCAAAAAAGTCCTGTGTTCATGAGATGGGGGAATAGCCTGTGTTAGTAATTAGATCACTTCCTGAACTAAGCCTAGATGTACTACTATTAAGTATTGTGTAAAAATGCCTCATTTACTTTTCATGATTCAAGACTGGAACACAAAAATTGTCAGATGTTACATATTTCTTGCATACATGTAGCAAAATGTATGTGGTACATATGTAGCAAATATTCCAAAGACTAAATCTTGGCATCAGACTACTACTATGCTAAATATAGAAATTACATTGTTCAGACTTTTAAGAGTTCAGATTTGGTATGTTGCTTCTCATTTAAATACACATAAGGAGGTGGAAGGGATATAGGGATATTTTAAGTTTTCCCAAAATGGTATTTCTTTAAGCAAGGTTTTCTGTACAGCTGGCAGCTCTTTAGTTTGAGATGAGAACACTTCTCAGGAAATCATTCCTTGCTAATGAAACAAAGGCTGATTTTGTCCATTTGTTTGAAATAAACAGATTATACCTTTTTACTGAACAGTTCTAACACTGTAAGCATAGGTAAATGCTTGAATGACTTCAGAAAGAATGAAGACCTTTGCCTTCTTTGAACACAGAGGTACTCGGGACCTTTCATGAGTCTCTTGGGACTGTAGGGAAATTAACAGTGTATTGAAGTTACTAAGTGCTTAAAGTTACAGCTTCAGCTCTGAGAAGAACTTGCTGTTTGTTTCAGTGACTTGATCTGCAGATCTGTTAGTTTCTACATATATGTGAGGACTAATACTGGTTTTATGTCTTTAAGTTATTGGGTAGGAGCATGGTTTTTAGTTTTTTCTATATGGATTTTTACAGTGCCAGAAGGAGAATATTTTTGACTTTGTAGCCTATGGTTTTCTCATATTTGTTTAAGATGGGGGGTTGTGTTTTGGTCTTTGCATATCACCTACAATAGTAGTATTTCAGACTGTGAAACCAATTATTTCCCCATTTAATTTTGGGAAGATACCACAGAAGCTAACTGTTCACAAAACTGAACTGCTATAATAGTTTTGTCTGTTAGTGCTGTGTTTGGACTTCAGCTCCATATTGATCTGAAGTACTATCTGTTTGGTCCTTTTTGCTGCAGCATACAACAGTCAATTCATGGCGATCTGTTACTTGTCTGTATCTTCCAAAAGAAACATGCAAAGTCATTGAGATGATCCTGGCTTCCTATGCTTAAATGGGCCAACTTTTAACTGGATAGGAAAATCCACTCACATTATGCAACAGACTTTTATTAACTTGGGTAGAATATCAATTCAGTGTTAAGGTCTGTAAAATGTGGCAAGCCTTTAGCAGTCCTGTACACATAAAATTCTTAACTGGCTCAGGAAGCCCATAAATTCAGTAAAAATCAAGAAAGTATGTGTGTGCCTACCAGTTGGGTTACTGTTAGTTGATGGGTTTGTTCCCTGAATGCTGGAAATTGTGTCATGAAATTGTGTTTGTCTCTGTCCAGGAACTCAACTTGTATATTATACTTTGTTATAGACACATTTCATTTTCTCTAAGTCATAATTACAGTTCAGTGAACATAGAATGGCAAAGTAAAAGGGAAAACATTTCCTGTCGATTCCAAGTAGTAAGCTGCGACTTGGAGCCTGGTTTCAAAACTGAAAATTCTGTTGCACTTCATGAGTTAATCAGTGGTATCAGCAATGTTACTTGCTTTTCCAAGTACATACAGTACTTAGCTAAGAAATGTTTCTGATATAGTATGCACTGCAGTCTTAGTCCCAAAGACTTTAAAAACACTTAATTCCTCTGATGATTTAACAACCTATACAACAGTCTGAATGTCTAGAAAGAGAACCCATTTGTTCTCCACACACCATCTCTCTAATGAAATAGAAACTAGTAGATGGAAATTCTGAGAACATGAGATTCTTGCCAATGTGAGGTTGGACTCATGCTGATGGTTAGCTTGTTGAACACCAGGAACATAAGAAGTGCCAAGACTATTTCCTCTCTTTTACTGCATAGTAAAACCTCATCAGAAAACTCAAGGAGCACCTTTTGAATAATTTAACTGTATTGTGATCAACAGATACTCTTATATGATCCAAATGACTTTTCATCCTTGTAGGCCTAGTTGCCAAACATAAGCTGAAAAAGAGAATGACCTCTGTGGAATTGCTGTCTTATATATAAAATTTCAGTTATTTAGAAATGAGCATAAAAATTGTAGTGTCAAATTTTTTTTTTTTTTTTTTTTGCATTTACTGGTTTGAGTAATAATGGACAAGTTCACTCTAATGTCTTACTCTTTGTTTCAGGAGCCTAAACTGTACTTAAAAATGAACTCAATATATGGTTCCCTAAGGTATGGATATTGTCATAACTTCTCCGTACTCCATCAGTAGAAACTCAACATCAGTCAAGTGTTTATTGTGTGTAAGCCTCATAATAAACACTCACATATATGTGAGCTACTTAATGGACAGAAATTCAAGAAGCCATATGGGTAACAGACTGTGAAGCAGATAGGTCCGTACCTCTGCCCGGTCCCAAAGTGTACTGAGGTTCTTAAGCCTGCAGAAAGAGTTGTCTGTTGGCACAGCTTCATCAAAGTAATGCTGACCACTCTAGTGGAATCCTAACAAATTGAAATCATCTGGATGCACTGGCAGAAGCCAAAAAATGACTCTATACCGCTTTTTCCAACAGAGCAACCAAACCACAACACTGGACCATGTGGGTGGCCTCACCCACTTGCTTATATGACACTTCTGGAAGTGAAATGGCTATGAAATCACTAACTGATTTACCCTATGTACAAAACAGCCAGTTTGTCTTGGTGACTTAACAGGCTGTGACAAGCCATCTTTATGGTTAGGGTTCTCAAATTCAAGACAAGGAAAATTTGACAATTGCATGATTACTTCCCTTCATGTGTGCAGGGCCAAGTACGGGAGGACTTCATCTATAAAGCACTGAGATTCAGGCTGTATTTTGAGATGTTGAAGATATACTTGTAATGACTAACTACTTGAGCTGTGTTTTCCAGAAAAAACATTTTTACTTGTGTTCTAGGTATAAGTTATTTGAAGAATTAGGTTAATCAATTAGATAAGCAGAGTAAATTTCATTTTGCAGCTTTTCAAACTGT